>VZRU01005395.1:328997-376077 GCA_013398155.1 Pedionomus torquatus | reverse complement strand
GGGAGACCTAATCGCAGCCTTTCAGTACCTACAGGAAGGCTGGGGAGGGGCAATGGACTTAAGTTGGAGAAGAGTAGATTTAAGTTGAATATCTGAAAAAATTTCTTTACTCTAAGGGTGGTGGAACACTGGAACAAGTTGCCCAGGGAGGTGGTTGAGGCCCCTTCCCTGGAGATATTCAAGGCGGGGCTTGACGAGGCCCTGGGCAACTTGGTCTAGTTGGTGGTGTCCCTGCGACTGCGGGGAGGTCGGACTGGATGACCTTTGGAGGTCACTTCTGGCCTGGATGATTTTATGATTCTATGATTCTATGCTTATGAGTAAAGGTTTTTTCTTCAGTAACTGCTTATCCTAATTTGAAGTAAAATCCTAATCAAGTAGCTAGGCACATTATTTTTTCATAGTTCTCTTCCAACTCCCATCACACACAAATTCCAGGATTTGAAGGGCCTGGAATGAGCCAAAATTTATCTTGTGGTCATGGATCAGACAAGATGTTAGGCTGGGACCCAGCTGTATCACTGCAAGATGAAAAATATCAGAACACCAGTAATGTAACAGTAGGCTTACAGTTGTCTGTGACCTTTAAGACTTAAACCTAGGTGTCATGGTTTAAATTTAACAAAACCAGATTGACAGATGGCCCTTCCTCCCCCCTTTAAGAACAAAAGGAGAAGAAGAGATTAAAGAGATTCAGGAGTTTAGAATGAACTAAACTACTTTAATGAAGTGTTAATACTAAAATTAAAGTAAGAAGAGAATAATGAAATAGATACAGTATATACAAAACCGTATCAAGCTCCCAGGATGGCAACCACATCACCAGCAGGCATCGGGAAAAGTCCCAGACTGGACTCGGTGATCAACAGGATGAACAGATCTGGGTTCCAGATCTGGAGTCAGGAACACTTGGATCGGGATCAAAGGCAGATGAACAGGCAGGGTCCTCCTTGGACGTCGGACATTGAAGAAGGAGAGTTGACCCTTTGATCCCTCAGCTTTTATACTGAGCATGATGTGGATGGGGTGGAATACCTCAGTTGGTCAGTTTTGGGTCACCTGTCCTGTCTGCTCCTCCTTGCAGGTGGGACCCCTCTACACTTTACCGCTTCCGACCCTCCAACGGGGCAAATAAGGAAATTACCTGACCTTGGTTGTTGTAGCAATAAATATAAGCAAGGGCCTCTCTGCATACCATCCCTTGGTATAATCAGGTCTTACCACTGTGAGAGTGAACAGTTTTCTGACCAATGTGCTGTTAATTTCAGAGTTCAGTTAGTTAGAAAAGGCCCAGCTAAAAAAAGTAAAATTGTAAAATAGAAAATTGGTCCCTTTTACCTCAAACCAGGACACTAGGCTACAGGATGCTAGTCTTCTACACCAAGACACTTCTTCACTGCTTGCCAAATACCTCTTTAAAGCAAAAGTGAAAAAGATCCATCTTTGCTCAGAAAAACATGGGCAAATGGATGATATTCATACAATGCCTTCAGGCACCCACAGTGCTTAAAAAATAAGCAACTGGTTTAAGTATAAAGATCCAGATTTCCAAACAGTATAAGCTATTGTTTCCAAAATGGGTATTTTTTTAAATTGTCATTTTTTCTTTCTTTTTTTTCTTAAAGACTTTTTTTTTTTTTTTAAATGAATTGTTCTGTGATCTCTTTCTAGCAGATTCTGGCACAAATGGGCAATTCATGTAAATGTACAATCTGGGCTTTTGTAAATGATGGCAGCAATTTTGTTGTGAGGCCAAGACTTTACCTGAGACAGGAAGGAACATTCTGTCTGCGAATATTTGAGCTAAACAACATTAGGCTTTTACCTGGGCAATTCATGGAAGGGTTGACTTCTGCAGAGAGACCTGAAAGGAGGTAATTGCAAGTTCCCCTGGGAAGGAAACTCTGAGCCGAGAGGACAGAGTGTGAAAAGTTGTCTAAATAAAGATTATAAGCAACAATAAAAAGAAAGGAGAGACAAAGCTCAGGAATAGGTGGAGGAGAGAGCTATGCAAGCTGAGCAAAGTGAACTTGCTAAGACAGGGACCAGCGACATTGCATATAGCTGGGATAGTGACCTCTCCTACTCCACAAAGCATGGCCAAGATCTCCACATTTGACAGTCACAAAACTGATATGGCAGACGTTGGAGAGATGAGAAATATGAATTCCCTGGGAGAGGCTCCTGGCAGAAGATGGAGATGCCACATCTGAGGCTTAGAATTATCCACCTGCACAGATGTACTGCAGACTATAGCCTTGTATGAACTGTTCCCAAGCTGCTTTTGACCCAGAAGCCACACTATAGCATTGAGTCTTTGCCCCTGAATTTTGCAACCATAACTGAATAAACCACCTCTACTCACTTTTCTAACTTCTAACACAGTCTAAATATGGCATCTCTAGAGACAACCACAGTGTCTCAAAAATACCTCAAGCACAACTGTGCTAGCACAATGAAAGGGAAAAAAGGCACCAAATGCCTGGAACTATTTGGGTCATTAAATATATGTAAGTACACACATAAACATATAGGGCAATTCATAGAATCCTGGAATCGTTTGGGTTGGAAGTGACCTTTAAAGATCATCTAGTTGAATCCCCCTGCCAAGGTCGGGGACACCTTCCACTAGATCAGGTTGCTCAAAGCCCTTTTAAAAACTGTCCTTGAATATTTCCAGTGATGGGGCACCCACAGCTTCTCTGGGCAACTTGTTCCATTGCTTCAGCATCATAAAAAAAAAATCTCATTTATATCCAATCTAAATATGCCCTCTTTCAGTTTAAAACTGCTCTCCCTTGTCCTGTCACTGCAAGTCTTCATAAAAAATCTTTATCAATCTTTCTGTAAACTCCCTTTGTGTATTGAAAGGCTGCAATAAGGTCTCCCTGGAACCTTGTCTTCTCTAGACTGAACAATCCCAACTTTCTCAGTCTGTCCTTATAGGATGGGTGCTCGATCCCTTTCTCATTTCTGTGGCCCTCCTCTGGACCCACTCCAACAGGTCCATGTCTTTCCTGTGCTGAAAGCCTCAGAGCTGGACACAGTACTCTAGGTGTGGTCTCATGAGAGCAGAGTAGAGAGGAAGAATCAAATCCCTCAACCACACTTCTTGATATCATTGGTTTTCGGGGCTGTAAGTGCACATTTCCAGCTTGTGTTCAATTTTTCATTTACCACGATCCCAAAATTATTGTCTTCAAGGCAGCTCTCAATTCATCCCTCTCCCAGTCTGTAGTGTAGTCCTCACCCAGGAGCAGGACCTTGCACTTGGCCTTGTTGAACTTCATGAGGTTCAAATTGGCCCTCTCTTCAAGCCTGTAAAGGCCTGTAAAGGATACCATCACTCTGGATGGCATCCCTTCCTTCAGGAATGTCAAGTGCACCACCCAGCTTGGTGGCGTCTGCAAACTTGCTGAGGGAGCACTCAATCCTGCTGTCTATATTATCAATGAAGATATTAAATATCTTTTAATACATACCTTTGATCATTGAGCCATTGAGTGAAACTCTTTGGATGTGGCCACCCAGACAATTTCTTATCCTTCTAACAGTCCATCCACCAAACCCATATCTCTCCAATTTAGAGGTAAGAATATTGTGGCGGCCATTCCAAAGGCCTTACAGAAGGCCACGTAGATGATATCTGTAGCTCTTCCCTTGTCTACTGATACAGTTACTCCATCTTAGATTGCCACTAGATTAGTCAGGCACAATTTGCCCTTGGTGAAACCAGTCTGGCTTTCTATAATCAACTCCCTGTCTTCCCTGTTTCAAAATATCTTCCAGGAGGATCTGCTCCATGTTCTTAAAAAAAAAAAGTAGCGCAGGGAATGAGCTTTGCAATGGGAAAAGCATCTGTGTGAACATGGTGTAAATATCTCCTTCCCAAAATTTAAGTCTAGTCCCTCTCATAGTAGGCTATAACATGGTTTTGAATCTCTTGGGTCAGTGGTTTAAAGGTAACAGTTGGAACCAAACTGCAATTGTGTCTTGGAATTTCAGATTATTGTGTCACTAAATAATTAACAGCCCAGGCAAATTATACTGAGTAAATACTTTATGTTATTTGGACTTCAGAGGAGTGACAGTAGAAAAGAGTCTGGGAAAGCAAGAGCTTTTCAGACATTGATATTTGTCTAGTAATCGAGAGGTTTCCTTCTTCCTGAAAAGTGGGGAGGTACAGACACACTTACTGTTTTGAAAGATTCCATTTTTTTCTCTTTGTGTTAAAAAGTTCCAAAAGTGCAAAAGCAGTGAAGGTTTGAAGGGAACATCATCAGATGTTTACATGAGAGACCAGAAATTATAGAGAAAGCTTGAGTGCTGTTTTCATTTCAAAAGTATGATACACTTGACTATCTCTCAGTCTTTTGAAAAGAATTGGGTGAAGAAGAGAACATATTTCTCAAGGACCTGCTTAGGAAAGTGTGTTACTCAACAACAACAACAACAGCAACTACACAGACACCATATTTATTTTAACAGGCAGCGTATGTTGCAATGCTGAACTTCTCAACACCTGGATGATAAGGTGGCCAAAAGACACAACGCTCCTAGGAGGCAGAACAGTGGTATATGCTATTGTTTGTATGATCTGCTTTACCCTCCAGGGAATGTGTCTTCAATTGAGGCCATTGCTGCCCCTCAAGGACATACTCTCTGTTGCACAATTGCTAATTGCCCGTTAGTGTTCACAGTGAGAAAGTGATTTATCATAGAATCATAGAATGGTTTAGGTTGGAACAGACCTTAAAGATCATTCAGTTGCAGCCTCCCTGTCATGGGCAAGGACACTTCCCACTAGATCAGATTGCTCAAAGCCCCATCCAGCCTGGTCTTGGACACTTCCAGGGATGGGGCATCCATAACTTCTCTGGGCAACCTGTGCCAGTGCCTCACCACCCTCAGAATAACAAATTTCTTTCTAATATCTCATCTAAATCAACCCTCTTTTAGTTTAAAACAGCTATACCTCATTGTATTACTACATTCCATGATAAAGAGTCCCTCCCTGCCTTTCCTATAGGCCCCCTTTAGACACTGAAAGGCTCTCTCTGGAGCCTTCTTTTGAGTTGAAGTGGTCATTCTTTAAACCAGTTCTTCTTCTTGCTATTTACATTGAGGTGGGATTTAGGAACCAAATAACATGGGATTTTCTGTGACCTCCCCCCTCAAAAGACAGTTTTGGGGGCTGAGGAGTACACTAGCTAAGAGTAAAATAAGAAAGAGAGAGAAAATAACCTGTGAAGAAGACCAGGGAAACCCAAGTTAGGTATGAGAGTGCACTCAGTGGTGCATCACTCCCAGGGTCACAGTGCAGGGGCTGCCCCGGTGTTGATATGACAGAGGCCCCTTGCATCCGGTTGTCCCCTTGAACTCTTTTTTCTTTCGTGAACTGGAAGCCAAGCCTGTCACAGACTAAACTAAACAACACTGCAAAAAAATCATTCTCCCTGGTAGAAAAACTGACTCTTGTCCTGTCTTGTCCTGCCTCTCCAACCTTTCATTTCAACCTGGAGCCTTGTGTAATCCAAGTGTATTCCATTTTCAAGGGAGGAGGGCTTTCCACTTTAGTGGACTCATTTTATTGTGCTTCTGTGTTAAAAAAGTAAATGTGAAAGCAAGTAAGTAGAGCCTGTTACAAGTAAAATTAAATAGGTAAAATCACATTAGTTTTCACCAATGCAAATCACTTATTCTCCTGGTTAAAGCAGCTCCTGCTAATTTGAAAGCAAGAGCTAACGTTCAGGATTGCACAAATACACAAAAATGTGTGAAATCTGCAAGCATCTGATGCAATTAGCACAGACTTCCACAAAACACTGAAAATGACCTTACCAGGAATGTTGTAAGAAGCCTGGGAATGGAGTTTGGGGCAGGACCCGGGCTCAGGCCAGGGCTTGCTGGAGAACAGCTGTGGCTGAGCCTGCAGGCAGCTCATCCCTGCACTACACCATGGCTGAGGATGCAGCCTCCTGGCCACTGTGACCCCACACTGGAGAGGAGGCCAGCCCCACCTTTGCCTCTTCCAGCCCATCTGAAGGCGGTGCAGGACACGGCAGAAAAATTGCAGAGCAAGACACCACCAATTTCAACTGTAATTCTTTTCCTCAGTTAGTTTTTGTTGATGTCCCTCCTAAAGAAATTCCAAGACAAAATAAATTTAAAAATAAAAGGTCAACACTGTTCTCCTCCCATTTCCTTGATTTTTCCTCAGATTACTTCTGTCCCTATTGCTACAGAGTCAGGCTGGGATTTCTCTTTGTCGACTGTTAAATTCTGAGCTGGCTTGATGGGCTCTAAGCTCAGTCATTAATATCAATTACCATAAGGACAGCTGCCTTGTTCTCCTTGTCAGAACTTCAGCATGGAGGGTAATAGATGGCTTCAGGCTGGCTGCCTGCCAGGAGGGCTCCATTGTTTTCATCTATGACACATGAGGAAGAAAATAATGGGGTTAAATTAATTTGATTAGACCTAGCTCAGCCTAGCGTAGCATTCAGGCTCTAATTTTTCTCTTCTACAGTATAATTTTACATCCCGAGATCAGCACAGGTTTATCCACTGATTTGAGGCTTATTTAGAAAGTCAGCGAGTCCGTTTAAGCTTTATAACCTCCACCTAGAACCTCTCAGTGCTGGGCACATTGAGTTTGCTTACTTACATTATATATATTCTAATTTTGCTAACAAATACCAAATAAGTTTTGAAAGAAAAAGATGGAGGACTATTATTTCTAGACTGTGACATTTTTGGAGCTTGGCAAATCAGTGAGCATTTAATACGGAAATTCTTCCTCCTGACACACATCACTTGCTTTTTTTTCTTCTCATCTACAGTGTAGGATCCTCTGCCAATTCTGCACTTGTACCAGCCATGGAAGCCCCGCACACCAGCACAGGAAAAGCCTACAAAAGAATTGAATAAAGAGTAGTGCAGAATGCCTTACACGGCTCTTTGTCACATACAAGAGAGCTGCAGTGTGCACCAAAGAAGATAATTTTGCTAAGAGAAAAGGAGAAAAAATGTGACAGCTTAATATATGTACTGTTAAAGTTAATGGGGAAAATCCAAATGGTTCTCATTGTTGTTGCGTGGGGCTCCAGTCTTTTATCACACTGAGTTTTGCTTCTAAGAGCTGTATCCTTGCTTAGTGTCAGTTGGCAGAATTCCATCTGGAGCCCCACCAGTCTACCCTTTTGAATGCCTAACCCATGTGAAGTGCTAGCTTTATTTCAACAGTGAATGAACTGATTAAAGAAGAAAATCACTATAGAAAAAGCTCAGAGAGACCATGAGGTTGAATTTGGCCCTGTTGCAGATAGAGAAATTCCATAACAGGATTGTAAAAAGATATATTCATGTTTAAATGTGCTGGCAGGAAAAAAAGAGGCTGTGGCATAGTAAATAAAATCTATTCTGAGCATTTGCAGAACCCCAATGAGGCCAATCTAGAGCAATTTACATTTTCTGATGTAAAGATTGCTATTTTTCAATTTACATAATTACTATAGCAAAATGCACATGATTCCACAACAGGACTTCTTAAACAAAATGAACTTGTTATTTTATATTAATGTTAGAAATCTGTCAGGGTGAAATTTTACATGACAAGGAATTTATCTGCCATCAGATTTACAGAAGGCTCTATGGTCTTTCTTATCAGAAGGACGAACACCGAAGATGCTGTGATACAACAGTGATGAGGTCTGTATCAATACAGTGCTAGATTAGGTAACAAATCTGGCCATTAGATGAGGAAAACTCACCAGGAAGACCTGAAGAATGACCCCGTAGGACCTTATTCAGCTGGGCCAGGCTGGTCAACTTGAAGATGACTCTCTTGGTTTGGTTGCTGGTTAATTGTGTGTTGAGTTTTTGTTGGTTTTTTGTTTTGTTTTGTTTTGTTTTGTTGGGTTTTTTTTTAAGAAGCAAAGATGCACAAAGGAAAATATTTAGTAATTCAGTAAATCACCAATATTTACCCTGTTATCTCAAACAAAGCACTACTCATGTTAGCAAAAGGAAGCATATATACAATCTTTTCTAGGTTTTAGCTCTCAGCTGTGCCCTTCTTGTGTTAAGGACTAGGTTTTATTATGTGTGTAGAGTCATCCTGCCACAATGAGTTTCATCAAATCCTTATCAGAAATTTGAGGGCAAGCAGAAATAAGCGAGCATGCTTTTCTACCTGTTAGGACCTGTAAGACTGTGTATTCACAGCAACACTGGGGTAGTTCAACTTCTGAGCTTCTGAGCGCATTTCACAGACTGTACAAAGGGGGTGGGGAGCTGGGGGAGAGCTCTTTTCCCTACCATTGAGAAATAACCAGAAATGGAGAGATCTGACATGAATCTGAAGCTTCCTGACATCTTCCTTCCTGCTACCCAGGCTGTCAGTGGAGTAACAAATACATTGGTATGTTAGAGTAGTAAGTTTTTTGTATCTGTCAGTCAGTGCTGTGGGTGGATTTGTAACCACCTCTACCAGCTGAAGGACATTTAAGAGCAGATGTTCAAGCACAAATTTCTCTGTAATGTAAGACCTCGCCCAGCCGTAAAACTTATTCATGCTGAAAAAAACCACTGTGAGGTATCTGAGGATCTTCTGGAATTATGGTTACTATAAATTGAGAGTAGCAAAGATAGTTGTCTACGTTTGAATAAGGGGAATGGCACTTGGCTGCCTTAAACACAATGGAATTTGTAATAAGAGACATTCTGCCATCTTCATTTTATCCCATAAATGTAGACGCTCATGTATAAAATCAACCGAGAGTTTAAAAATAGTGGAGCTGAAGGACATAAGGCAGAGAGATTTATGGCTGCTCCTAGAGCTTCCTGTTCATGTAGCATGAAAGATAAAAAAGTCAAAACAGAATGGAGAAAATAAAGTCATGAGAAGGTCCTTCTTTTCTGTCTCAGGAATGGATTTACCCTCCCAACAGGAGGGACTGGCCCTGGGCTCTCTGTGTATTTTGCGGAGAAGCTTGAAGTAAAAGAACCCACGGAGCTGTAAACGTGGCAAAGCCTCCTGGAAAGTAAACACCGCTCAGATAAAAACAGGTCCATTGAGTGTTTCCAGAGGAAGAAAAAGATCAGTTATCTGAAGGAAAGCAAGTTCTGACTCAATTTGTTTCTGCTTCTGGAAACAAAATGAGGGTTTCTCACTAAGCAGCTCAGCAAGCTGCAAAACATCATCGACTTCAAAGAAACCAAGGGGTTGCTACTGGTTTGCTGCATTCAACAGGAGTGCTTGGTCTGCCCCAAGGAACAGCACTGTTTGGTGCAGAGCCCAGCAACCCCCTCAAACCTCCTGCTTTCCTAACTCCCTCCTAACCTCCCCTGGGTTGTTTGCATCCACAGCAGCAGAAAGAAAGGGCTGCCAGGGAGCTGCCTATGCCTTCTGCATTAGTCAGCCTGTTTGAGCAAGTGACAGCCACATTAGCCTTTACAGCCTGCATGGAGACATGCCGACCTCTTTCAGCTGTCAATGGCACCAAGCTGCTCTTTGCAAGCTCCTTGCTTTTTGCTGTATGTTGGAAGGTCTCTGCTGAGGACTCCCCCATGCTCCTGGTGCAATGCAGACATAGATTTCCAGACACATCAGGTGCCACTGTTTCTCCTGTGGGTGCAGAACACAAAGTGGAAGCATACAGGTCCCAGTACCTAGTCCCATGTGGGTTTTCATGTGCCAACAGGTTACAGCAATGGATCCCTGGTGGGAGATGTGGTAAACTGTGGTTGATGCCTGGGCAAGTTGGTAAATGCACCTCCAAGGAAGAATGAGGTTGCTGGGGAGTTGTCAGTCTCACTGGCAGAGGCAAGATGGAGCAGAGGAGAAAGATACTTGGTACTACAGAGCTGGGTGCCCTCTGCTGTCACCTTACAGCAGGGTGAGAGGTGCTCCAAGTGGAGTGGTCCTCTAGCCATGCATTGCAGGGGCATGAATAGCTGTTGGCCTGACAGTCATACATCCTACAATATGTTCATTTAAGGGCTCAACCTGATGATCTGTGATTTGCTATCAAAATTAAATTGATCTCACACCTTAGCTTGCTGTTCCTTCTTATTGCACAGAGGAGTCTTCAGCCTGACCTTTCAGGTGCTCTGCGGTGGCAGTGGGTGCTTTCTGTCCCCGTAATGTGAGTGAATCAGAGGGGGTTGGAAAGTACCCACCCTGGTAGGGGTCATGCCAGGAACAAGTATTGGAGAGGGGGGCTGGGGAGAGGGAGGGTTCTCAGCAAGTGGCTTTACACCTTGCTTCACAGCTTTGTCCTCCATGCTCCACTGCCCTGGCACTGGAGAGCTGCAAGCAAGGCTCTGGCACAGATCTTACCTGTCTGCTGATGGTGCCACGCTGGGAAAGCTTTTTAGGAGAAACAACCTGCAGTCCTGCCTTGGGTTTTTGGAAGCTGTTCAACATTATTTCCACATTGCCAGGAAAACACATGGCCCAAACTTACAAGCTTAATAATCACTTTAGCCCTCAACAGCAACTGATAGTGGCTTATCTCCTCAGGCTTGTCTACATTGCCTACTAAATGATAATCCTAATTACAGACCTAATTATATTTCTGCCCAGAATATTTGTAGATAACCTTAACTCTTGATCTGTTTAGTCTAGTTTTCCAGGTGGCAACAGATTTAAAAACAGGTTTTTAAACAAGATATGACTATTACGTTTCTAATAATAGGAGAGTGTGATCTCAACATTGCCTGTTATTTACTGGCACGTGGTACAATCAGTTGACAGTGGTGGTTGTGAACACAAGTTCATAAATACAAGTTCACTTTTTAGTCACTATCTGTCCATGTTGCCTGATTTAACTCTTTGCACAGCAAATTGGATCTAATTTTTTTTTGCTCTGCTGAAATATCGGTATTTCAAATACTTCCAGTATTTCAGATACTTAAGATAAGGAGCAGACATCTTGTGTTCCAGACATTGGTTTGAAACTCACCTCTCAAGAAATCACTCGCTCCATACCTGTTTCATAGAATCATAGAATGGTTAGAGTTGAAAGGGACCTCAAAGATCATCGAGTTCCAACCCCCCTGCCATGGGCAGGACACCTCCTGCTAGACCACGTTGCTCAAAGCCCCATCTAACCTGACCTTAAACACTCCCAGGGATGGGGCAGCCACAACTTCTCTGGGCAACCTCTTCCAGTGCCTCACAGGAAAGAATTTCTTCCTAATATCCAATCTAAATCTCTTCCAGTTTAAAACCATTACCCCTTGTCCTATCATTACACTTTCTGACAAAGAGTCCCTCTCCTGCTCTCCTGTAGGCTCCCTTCAGATACTGGAAGGCTGCTATAAGGTCTCCCCGGAGCCTTCTCTTTTCCAGGCTGAACAGCCCAGCTCTCTCAGCCTGTCCTCATAGCTTTTCATCTCTTACAGGAGTATATGAGGCAGAGCCACACTGTGCTAGGTTCAGGTCTTGCTCTCCATAGGTTCCCTGGAGGACAGTATTTGTGTCCAAATTCACAATGAGAGTTGTAAAAGGAATTTGAGATCTGAAGAAAATGCCTTACAGGGAATGCCTTGAAGAGCTAGATGTGCTTATACAAACCCAGGCTTAGCTGTGGGCCAGTTACTGGAGAATTACCCTAATAGGTACTGCTGTCTCTTGAGAAGGCAAAGCATCATATGGAAGGGCTTTCTCAACTCTGGTTGAGAACCTAGACCAATGTACAGATGCAAAAATCAGAAGCCTTCACATGAGAATGGGCAAAATTTAAACAGAGAAATATGGTTAATCAGTGGAGTAAGCTATGGAAAGAAGCAATAGCTTTGCTATCTCTGGATATCACTCTGAAAAATAAGCTTTCAGCCAGACTCGAGTATTGCATCCAAGTAAGGGTGATGGGGTACATCACTATGAGTTACTTCACAAAAGATCTCAAGTTTTCTCTGATTTTAGACTCTCAGAATTTATTAACTAGGTCCATCATGCTCATATGGTACTATCTAGGACTAATAACTCCACTTCCATTAGTACTAAAGGAAAGGTGTTCTTGAAGTTGGTACACTCCTTCTCCGTAGGATGTTAGTTATTATTGATGGCATTTTTCTTTTTAAAAGGCATAACATAAATTACTGTATCACTCTTTTTCTTTTTTTTTTTTTTTCATTTTCTACCACAGAACACCGCAACATTGTACGAAACAAATGAGCTCAGACTGGTTCCTGAAAAGTGCAATAATGAATTTGATCTCTGCTATTTTTATGGACCTAAGCACTCCTCTGAGCCTTCCTGTTACCCTGGGCTCCATTAACAAACAGCTTCAAGGTCTGTTCCAGACACATTGTACTGTTGAGATCTGGATGAATCGCCTTTAAGGGTGACATGCAGAGGTGTGCTGGGGACTACCTTTGCTCAGTCCTTCACGCTTAAACTTTTGATTATAGGTCTCGAGTTATTGGCAATGAAATCATGGACATACAACTCCTTCAGACATTGAAAAAATACCTGTGCATTTGTTCTACTTCAGCTTCTATTTGTAAAGCATGTTGCACTACACTCTTAAACAGGAGGGAGTTCTTCCCACTTCATCCCACATGAAGTTTGTTATCTGACCCTAGCTTGATATTCAGCTCATTAAACAGCTCTCCCAAGAGAAAACTTCAGGAACCCTAGTCTAAAATCTTTTAGTGTGAACCACTTAACCATCAGTCCAGATGCTGAAAGAAGTTCTTTCATCTACCTCTGCTGGACCTATGCCTCAGGGGACCTGTAGTAGCCTTTCAAATTTGTCCCAGTACTGGTGACTCAGCCAAGCTAATGCAGACTCTTTTATTTGCTTGTGCTTAATTCCTCCCAACATACTCACTTACTATGGGTTATTTTAGGTTCAGGAAGCAGAATTTGTCAAGGCATTTGAAATTTTCCTGACAGTCACTGAGTGCTCACTTAATCATAATTTGTCATCATCATCTGTAAGCTATTACTACTACACACTAGTCCTTAAAACCATGGGAAACTCAGTGGCTTTAGTAAAACTTTTTTGTGCACAGAAACTGATTAGCAGATCAAATAAAAGATTTGTGGATCTAACCTATGAGTGACACAAGGTCCAGCTTTAAGGCCTCAGCTTCAAAGTGTAATCCATAACCTGATGCGAGATACATAGACCCTATGTGGTGCTCAGAAGAGCTGATCAAACACAGAATCAGTCACAGAATCACAAAATTATGAATGAAACCTAATAGCCAAAAATAGCCAATCTCTAAGCAGAGGGTTCATTAAGGTTGACAAACACTAACCCAGAGATAGATGATAATGAAAGGCCAGTGGCAAGGGTTCATCTCATCGCAGCATCCCCTGTAGGAATGAAACCAAAGTCTCCTTTGCTGGGATACTTCCACCTGTAGCTAAAGATCTGGATTTCACATCAGCCTCCGCATTGTCTCAGCTCAACTGTTTATCAGGTAACATCACCTTAGCAATAATTGCTGCCCCTTAAGCCCCTCAAGACCTCCTTCAGTCTGTGGGTTGAAAGCCACATGTTGGCCTTTTTCCTTCCAGAAAAAAACCCAAAACCAAGCCAGTTAAAAACTACTGCCAGTATTGGGGTAAGGAACACCAGCATGACATCAGCTGAAGACCCAGAGGTGTCTGCCATTGGCACTCCTATTGCACTGAACCTGCTAACATGAAACAGCTATGCTCTGAGAATGCTCATTAGATACGGTCCTCAAGGAGCCTAGACCACCTTGTGGTCTTACAAGTTGCCAAACACAAGGGAATGGCTACTTTCCTGAATTGATCTGGCTATAGACTTACTAAGGCAGTCCAGGAGGTGGTTGACCTTTTTTTGCAGCAAGGGCAGTTGCCCTTGTTGCTCACAAGATCCTTTTACTTTAAGCTGTTTTGCAGACAAGCATCTCTTGGACTGTCCTGCTTCCATCCCAGATGCAAACTCCATCTTATTGAACTTTATGAGGTTCCTGTTATATTGTTTCTCCAGCCTGTCCATGTTTCTCTGGATGTTGTCCCTGCCTTTGACTGTATTGACCGCATACCCCAATATTGACTCCATCCCCCAAATCAGTGTCATCCACAGACTTGTTGATAGTGCACTCTACTCTGTCCCATCATCCAGACTGTTAAGAAACAAACTTTACTGGCCCCAGTACTGATCTTTTAGCAACCCCAGTAGTTGCTGAGTGAGAGCTGGCCTTTACACAAGTTTTATTGCCCAGAACTGAGGTGGCCATGCACCTCAGGGGGTGCAGAAGGTAGAGAGTTGAGCCAACATCCTCTCAAGCCTCCCACTACACCCTCTCAAGCCTCCCACTACACTCCCAAGCAACATATATACTTTTTTTTTCTTTTTTATGAAGCCGGAAGAGACAAATTCTTAGCTGATATCAATCAGAATAGCTCACTGGGGGGATGCTGAAGAGGTACAGATAACCCTGGATCTTCCACTCCTCCTAGCAGAGGCTTTGTACAGGTAAACAACATTTCCTTAGACTGATCTGGGCAGGATAAGCCACAGTGTGTTTAATTTTTAGAAGCCTCTACTGTCTTTTTTAGGAAAGAAAAAAAGAAACATGCTGTTTTAAAAATGACTTTTACTGTAGAGTCACATTCTCAATTTCTCTGTCTTTCATTTTGTTTCCAATATTTGGTATCTTCATCAACACATTAGGTGCAGGTCTGACAGACAGATGCTATTCTTGGTCCTGTCGACACATTTCACTGTAGTAAAATGACAGTCACAGCTGTGACTCATTACAAGAAAATGGCCTAAATATAAAATAAAGGCTTGGCCAAAAAAGTCACAAGCATTAAAAAGAGATGGAGATTAATAGCATGACTGGGAACAGGCCTAGGCTTGGTGAAGCAGATGAGAGAGGCTGCTGTTGCTTTCCCCATCTTCCAAATAAGCATAAAATAAGAATTTCTGAGAAAAGGTTTCCCATCAAGGAGAGAATGTCTCAGCCCTCGCCAAGTGCCTTCTAGCACCCGTGGACTTGGCTCCTGGATGTGCCCGTGCACAGCACTGAAACAGACTGAATTGTGGCAGAAAAATAACAAAGTGACTATGTGCACCCACTATTTTGATCTCTTTTTATGGGAAGTTAGTCATGCTTTACAGTAGGGTGTATTCATTAATAGATTAAGAAATGATTCTTACACCTATTAATAAATGACTGGTTTTGTAGAGTCCAACAGTTTCTGAATCACTTATCAGAAGAACTTGCAACCAGCTTTAACACTTTCTCTCTGTTTCAGTAAAACTGCTTTAAAAAGTCATATTGTTCATGTCTGCAACATTGTTTATAAACTGTATTGTAGTCATGTCTGAAATAGAGGCAAAAAAATTTTACAACCTAGTGGCAACAAGTGGTTTAATGTGCAGTCCTCAGCATCATGGGTCCTTCATTTCTATATCCATCTCTGCTAATGACTCACTGAAAAGCATTGTCTGATGAGTCATTTCATTTTCTCTACTCCCATGGCCCCACATCAGCAATCTGAGCTGTGTGCATAACACAGCTTTATTTTAAGTTGTATTGAAGAAATAAAGCTTAAAATCTGGGACTGTGTGCAAAAAGCTTGTTCTTTCTGAGGGCAATGCAGAGCTCTCTTATATGGTGGACCTACTGTCTTACAGTAATTCTTCAGCTGTAACTCAAAATGAAATAGAAAAGTATTTCTCCCATTCACCATGTATCACAGAGATTTTACATACCATGAACAGGTTGCTGTGAATATGGCATGGAAGGAAGCTGGATGTAGGCTTGTAAAGAAGCTGCCCTTCAGGTCTGCTTCATCTGCCCGGGCACTAGACCTTTGGAATAGCTATGGATTCTCCACAGTGCCTTTGGCCAGCATCAGATGGAGGAGAAGAAACAAGGGTGAGGATTTCCAAGGTAGAGCTGAAGAGGAGCGTGGAAGGAAACAGAGCTTGGAGAAGTCATCTAGGCTATCCATCCTGCTACCCACCATGATTGCCAACACCATGCCAAAATAGCAGCTCTTGTCTTTGCCAACAAACATTGGCCTTAGACATCACCCAAAACCTTCCAGTATCAATGTCCAACAGTTCAAGTGCGGAACTATTGGACATCATCCATGTGATCTCCTAACTAAAGAAAGAGGAGTCAGGTCAAAGTGCAGCACATGCAGGGGAGTGAGTAGATGTGGTCCCCGCTACAGCACGTGTCACATAGGGTGTGCTTGGTCTGCTTCTCTGGGGACAAGCTAAAGGCAAGGTGCATGAAAAGAGTAGTCAAAACTGTTGCTCAGCAGGGTGAAAGCCGAAGCTGTACTTGTTTCAGCGTTCTGCTCTGCTGTATTAAGTGCATGTCCTCAAAGTGTCCAAGGTTGCATCTTTCTCCCACAGTTTCATCTCTGACCAAACTTATGACAATGAGAGATGCAAAGGATGGCAGCTTCAGATTGTCCTGAACTCTGAGGATCTATCTAGAGCCATCCTTGAATTTAGAGCTGGCTATGAATGCACAGCAGCATGTGACCTGGCATTTATGGAAGCACAAGCCTGTGCCTTGCCTGTGTAGCTTCTTCCAGCACAAGGTTCCTGTTGTGCTGACCAGGAACAAGGAGGGGAGTGAGTTCTGCAAGATCAGACCCTGTCACTCAAGAGTGTGCTCTTCATTTTACATGGAGTCTCATTGTGGGAAGTCAGTACCAAAGAGCAAAAATCAAAGTTTTATGCTTTGCCAGAGATGTGAATAGCCTGCTTTATGTAGCTCTCTGCAGCAGTGTGGGAACTGCTCTGTCTCCCATGTTCTCTACTGTGGATCTTCTCTTTGCAGCAAAGGACTATAAAGCAGCAGAATAGCTAAGACTTCTTCCACTGTTCTATAATAGAGAACATTTTCAGAGTAGAATTGTCACCTCATTGACTAGTGTAACAACCTATGTCCTAGTCCTTGTGGGAAGCGTCACCTCCTGCTCAACCTTCCTGTAGTCACTCCAGCTTGGTACAAGCTAAGTGGGAAGAAAGTTGGAGGGATTGTCCACATCCAGATCTTGTGGAAAATGTATGGAAGCTGCTTTGCAGATTAAGCTGCTCTCATCTGCCTTGCTTTGAGCAGAGGGGTTAGCCTAGATTATCTCTGGAGGTCCCTTCTGAATTCAGATTCTGTTGTTCTGTGATCTGGAAAAGTCTGCCAAACACTGGGAAACCAGGTGAAAATAGAAGATTTCCTCCATGCTGGTTTCATGACTCTATCCCTTAGTTTTCTTTTGTTTTTATTAAAAACAAAACTAAGTGAAACATTTGGTTTCTGGTTGAGCTCAATGTTCTTTTCAACAAGAAAATGAAATATTCCAGTTTTTCATTTTGGCAAGAAAACCCCCAAAATATTGCTTTTGGCTTTAGTTGTGTTCTGCCACTGAAATGCAAAATCAATTATTTGCATAGCCCTAAGTGTAAGGTAAATCTCATCAATCTCTGTAAAGTAAAGAAACTTAACAACCAGATCTATTCAATGAAAGGATTCATTCACTGGCAGAGGTGTGATATATTAAGACTGTTTTCCAGCAGTTAAGAGTCCTCAAATTCTGCAAAGCCCATGAAAACCAGCACTGGATGGCAAAGGAGCTCATGTGCTTTAATCTCCTAATAGAAACGACAAATATAACCTCTGGAACTAAATATCACCCTTTGAATGTTTTCTTCTCAAGCCCGTGTCTGCTGCAAAGAGGGAGGGAAATAGAAATGCTCAGTAGCAAATGGTATGCTCATCACAATCTTTTACTGTTTCTTCCTTGTGTGTCTTTAGGTGGTTTACAGTATAACCTAGTGAAGCTACTACCTCTTAGCCATAGCAGAAATAGTTGTCCTGAAAAGCTAGGTTTTGAGTAAAAGAGGTTTTGAGAATAGGCTGAGGGAAAATATGAAGAATCTTATGGGCATTTTAATGAAAAAAAAAATCCTTTTGTACTTTGACATTTTTATTTAATTTCTGCTTAGCTTGTCAGTCAGGTGTCATACTATTGTTTAGAATGACTGGTGGCTTTTGAGGGTGAAGTGCTCACAGGTACAGAAGGTAAGCAGTGGATGCCGCCCCTCTTCATTGTTTTATTCTTGCCCAGAAAAGCACTGAATGCCTAAGTGCGTCCTAGAGCTTCCCTACAAAGGGAGTGTAGTGCATAACTCTTTCAGTCACAGGTGGTGAAAGACATCCTGGATCAGCTTGAGAAGGTTCAAATCATCACTTCCCACTGCCTGGGAAGGAGCTCTATTCACCAGGTTATCTGCTACTCTTGGTGTAGGCACTGAGAGTGAAACCAAAGGGTGTCTAGGAAACTGAGGCATTTCCAGCCCACATGATATGTTGGATCAATCCTTTAGTGCCTTCTGAATGACACATATCTCAAGTTCTCGGATGAGTAGCAAATGAAGCATATTTTAGCACAGTACTGCAAAAATGTCAGTGACACTTGATAAGCTCATATGTCAAGCAAAAAGAAAAATCAGCAGTAGCTGCTGAGAACAAAATACTCTTTTACATGTACAAAAACCCAAATGCCTCCGCTGTATCTCATCAAAGCTAATTCTCCTTGGGTTTAAAGTGTTAAAAAAATTCTAAGACTTTAGCTCACAAAGAAATGATTAATTTTCTTTTTAATAAGCAGTTATGGCATTAGTCATCTCTTCTGATTCACAATGAAAGCTATGGGGCACAGTGGGATGTATTTACCCAGAGAGGTGTTGAATTTCGTCTGACATGTAGACTTTTTAAAGTTTTGTTACTTGAAGTATTATGCGTGAAGGAAGAAAAGCATAAAGGCTTCAAAATTGGAAATGGTTGAGTACAGAGAAACAAATGGTGTGTTGGGAAAAAAAAAAACCTTCAAAAAGTCCTAGATCTTCTTACATCAAAGGTCTCTTGGTTTTTTTCCTGCATCCTTGTAAAACATTCCCTTTAAAACTTTCAGGAATGACAGCTCTGGCCCTCTTGGTAGGAGCTTCCTGGGGCGTGTGTCTGTCTCAACTGCGGCCTCAGCAGGATATGGTCCTTGTTTTCCTGTGTTTTCTCTGCCAGCTGCAGCAGACTGCACACAGCATTCTCCTTCCTGACAGTGCTAGAAGTCCAATTTTGGCAGCATGGCTGAGATTGCCTTATTCAAATATCTTCCATCCAGGTACATAGCTCCTAAAAAACAGGCTTAAAGACTTTATGAAGGTGTACCTGTCCCTCTTCTTTAGGGAATATCATAACCGCTAGGCTCAGTATCTCCATCGGGGTATTTGAAGAAGGCTAGACTGCTGGATGCCTGGGACATGATGTGATCAAGATTTGTAGCAGACCTACACTTATGCGTTCTCTGTTTTCTTCCTGATGGGTTGGGGGTGGTTTGTAAACCTCGAATTTATGCCAAACATCACCAATATTTATATTCATGTTTTGCGTAAGTTGGTAGGTACCATTATTGTCCCTTTATCTTTGGATATAGCTGTGAAGTTAAACTAGCCTTTTCCATGTATGGAAAGGGTCTAGAAGGGTCTGAAGAGGAATTGAAAATGACTTCTAATTCTATATAGTAAGGAAAAGCAACTAAATAAAAATTACTCATAATACTTAATTGTCTGAAGGAAAAGAAACCTGATAGAAAAGAAGTAAGTTCTGAAAGCATAAACTGTGTTGCGATGGGATACACAAACCTGAAAATGGAGACTGACTCTCCTGCTTCTCCTCAGCTTCCCCATGAGTCAAAGCTGTTGGAACAGTTACTTTAGCCTTGGTGAAAAGGTGACTCAGACACAAGCCTTTGCTCTCATCTTCTCACCTACTTCAAGCAGTCACTTCAGAGTAGTGGGGTGAGGTGATATGTCCCATCTCCTCTGTGTGTTGCCATGCTTTGATCAATGTTTTAAGGGTTGTTTGTATTTTTTTATTGTTCCCATTAAAGGGTGGGTCAGAGCTCAAATTAAGAAAGAGGCTGGACTGCACTACAGCTAATATGTAAATCCCTGAATTAAAAAAATTAGAAAATCACCTTTGAAACATTATACATCTGTATAATGCTTCAAACATTCAAGGTTTAGACATTAATTTTTACTCTCACACCTTGACTCCAAAGTGGACTCACTCTTTTTTTTTTTTTTAGTCATTATTTCTCCAGCTCTCTTACCTGAGTTACGTTTTTTTTTTAAAGGTTGCTTTGCATTTTTATCAGCCTTCAAACATTTTAGCTGGTTAGTCGGTTAAAAAATCTGTACCTGAAATTTCAAAGTATCTCAAAAGCTTGCAAAGA
This sequence comes from Pedionomus torquatus, assembly GCA_013398155.1. Classification (NCBI taxonomy): domain Eukaryota; kingdom Metazoa; phylum Chordata; class Aves; order Charadriiformes; family Pedionomidae; genus Pedionomus; species Pedionomus torquatus. The sequence continues at coordinate 355,826 of VZRU01005395.1, read as the reverse complement.
GGTTTAATGCTTATAAAAGTGAAAGAGCAACAGCATTGGCCTGACTCATACCCTGTAGGAGTAGGTGCTAGCATAAACCTCCCCACATATATCTGCTGGTTCATCTCAGCCCTTTTAAAAAGCTGCAGTCTGTATTAACTCATTACAGTGCAGTAATAGCAAGCTTCGGTAAAAGACTTTTTCCTTTCCTGGGTAAAAACGGCTTCTTCAGCAGCTGCTGAACTGAATTGTACTGTCAGCAGTTTATATTATTGCACACAATTAAACTGCTTAAGCCAAAATAGAGTGAGGTTTCTGTTAAAAAAATACTATGTGTGTTAGTAAATGTATAAATTGCTGATGCCTTGTCATATTTGGGGTAGATGTTGTATTTGCGTCCCTGCCCGCAGAAGCTCCATTTCAAAAATCAGATCAAAAGAATCATTTCTACCCAAACCCAACACAGATGCGGGAAGTATACCCATATAGGAAGTCCTTTGTCATGCCTTTACTTTACACAGTGCTGCAAAATGTAAGAGTAGATGATGCTTGGTTGCCACCACTCCCTGTGCAGAAGGGGCTGGGTGCCAGGGGCAAGCCAGCAGGTCAGTCATGCTATTTGGCTTGGACCTGTGTCATGCCTCTTGTTGGCACCGACTGACAAGGAATATTTACTGTGAATACCACTGCACTGCTCTGGTCTGTGGCCAAAAGAGAAAAACAGGAGGAGGACCAGAAATCCTGTGCTTTGCTTTGAAAGTTCCTCCATAGTTATGTTTCCTCTCCAACAGGCCCCTAAAGTAGATGAGATGAGCATATGTTTATGTTTCCCATGTCTTCACTGAAGTGTTCATTCCAGTTTCATTAGTGGATTTTTATTTTGCTACTCAATGTCTTCAAAGTCCTTTTCCATCCACCCCCTTCCTGTTTTGTTTTGGTTGTTGGTGTTTTGGTTGGTTGGTTTTTCCCCCCCCCTGTTGTGGAGTGAACCCAAGTTATTGTAATTATTCTGTTAGGACAATTCAAAAGTTTTTTCTCTCCCCATGACTTCCTAGGTCCTTGTAGTCTCAAGTGTGAACATCCATGGTTTTGGTGAAAACAAATGGAAGGAAGGATGCTTCTTTAGAATGCTTTAGGGTTCAGGAAAAACAAGGGTTCAGATCATCAACAGGAGTGAGGCACTTAACTTATTTTAATAGTTTTAGCTAGCCAGGATATGGTACATGGAGCTGTAATGTGTAGTATCACAACAGATAATGGGAGACAAAGTAGCAGAATCTTGTCTAAAGTACCATTCCGTGATACTGCTGAATTTGTAAGCTATATATACTTTTACAGAGGGGAAAAAAAAAAAAAAACAAACACATACAAAGGCAGAGGTGTGCCTAGCTGAACTGCGAACAGTCTACTCCAGCATTACCTTGATTTTCTCATACTGATAACATCTGCAAGAAGAGGGTGTTGGAAATGAGAGCAAATCATTTTGCAAAAAGCAGAGAAATAATCACATTCATCAATTTGCAAGTGTTATAACTTCTTCTGGTATTTTCCCTTCAAATTAAAAACACTTGTCAGGCAGATTTCCAGCATAGCATGTGGTGAATTTGTAGCAAAATTATGATGAACATAAAGAAAACACTGTTAGGCTTGATTCAGCTCTATATCTGGGGTTTGGGGAAAAAAAAAAAAGAAAAAAAAAAAAAAAAAGATTTATGTCCTGTTTGTTTTTTAGCTTTAATGAAAATGGTTAAGGAAAACGAGAAGGTAAACACTCCTGGTGGGGTGACTGAGTCACACTGCAGCTCTGTGTTGGTGCAGAGGTTCCCTGGCCACGGGGCTGAGAGCTCCTCCTGGGACACAGACCGCTGCAAAGTCTACGTGACCTAGCACAGGTTCAACAGCTATGGCTTCCCCTGGTGTTACCTCCCCCTCCACAAAAAATAAAAAAAAAAAAAAAAGAAAAAAGAAAAAGTTCTGTAGGCACCTGTCTGAAAAACAAGGCTTAAAAAAGCGGCTTGGCGGGCAGCCATCTTCTCCTCTGGGAGAAACAAGAGAGATGAGAAGGAGAGCTTTTACAGTGAAATTTAAGAGTAAGATTTGAGTGGTAATTAATAACAATCAAATGTTTTTACCCCAGCTGTGGTCCTATGGCCCTGAGTCTGCTGTGCAGGTGGCCCTACCAATACGTGACCCCAGTGCAAGTCCCCAGAAAGCTGTATTACTTGCTGAGAAGACTCGTGGGTGAGAAGTGGCCAGGGTTTGGAGAGGCAAAATGATCTTTTCATCATAAAATACCAGTAGGTTAAACCTGACATTTCTTAGCAAAAAATTGTCAGTGAGAGACAGAGGAGAAGCTGGTGGGGAGAATAACCAATCTCCTCACCCAGAAGTGGTTGGAGACCTCACTTGGCCTCATTCAGTGTTTCCTAGGTTTTCTCTGTAAAAATAGAGAGTGATCACTTGGCCAGTGTGAGTAGGCCAAGCTATATTATTCAAGTTCAGTTTCAACGAGCCGGGCCTTTGCAGTCAATAACTCCACTGTCATCCTGTAATCAAGCTTGCTTATTTTAAAAGCTGAAAGCTCTGGTGGGGCAGAGGCGGGCATCAATTCAGCCACTGTACCTTTCCCAGTCCCTGCTGAGTCTCCCAAGGTGGGCCAGGGATGCACTAAGTAAAAGAAAATACAGCAGCCTCCAGAACCAGGATGCTACGAAAAAGGCTTTAAAGAATCCACTGCATAACCATAACTAATTTAAAAGACAAATTCAGAGTCCTAGGCTGGAGAGAGCCAAATGTTCCTTTTCCTGTCATCAAATGTTATTTACTCTAATGTGCAAACAATGAACAGAAGCTTTTTTTTTCCCCCTCCCGAACTGTGTGAATTACTGTTTAAAAGTTTTCCAGTGCTGCTGATCGAGTCCACACACAGAGTTAAAATACAGCCCACAACACTGTGGCGTTTATCCCTCTTAATACCTGGAGCGCTTCTTCATTGAAGTCCGCAAACTAGGTTTCTTCTCGTTACTTGTTAAAGAGAGGCTTTTGTCTTCTTAGCACGCACTATCAGTCTGATCATTTAAAGATTACATGCACTAGTCAATCCACCACCCTGAAACTGTGTTTGGAAGATCTTAGCAATAGCGGTTATACGATGTTAAACTCAAGCTGTTAATTATATCCCAGACGGGCTGGGAAACTCTTCACAATAATCGTGAATATTAAGTGCTTGAAAAATAGCTGCTCAGGATATACTTCTGCAATTAGCACCAATGTATGTGAGTGAGAATCATGTATGCCAACAGCCACCCCATTACTTGACAAATCAAGACATTAAAAATCAGCTCAGTGGGATGCAATTTTGCTTATCTGGCTCATACTTGAGATATTATGGTGAACAGCCTGGAAATAACAATAACGAAGAATGTGATCTGTTGTGTTACCACTCTGAAGGTCACTTGAAGACAGTTATTTCATGCAACATTGCCAATAGAGTGTGTTTATGTTCTGTTGCAGACTCAACAATATCAAGGCTATCCTGTTTTGGATGGTGTTTTAATGGCAGCAAAGAAGTTTTTGTTTTGTAGCAGAAGCACCTTAAAACTGTGACAAAAACTTAATGACCTTTGATTTTCTTCTTGCACGTGCTGCATATTTTAAGGCTATTTGCTGATCTCCTGGAAGCCAATGGCAAAACTCCCTGAGTTTCACAAGAGATGTTCTTCCACCTTTTTTAGGACACTCTGGAATACGCTGGGTGTTTGTACTACAAGGTGCTTCCCTGAAATATAAATTATTTTGTTAAATATCCAGTCTTACATCTGATTCTGTGCATTAAACCTGTGAAAAACATGGTGCCTGTCTGAAGGGGAATTTATGATGAAGACAATGAAATAAGAGATGTAGTAGTTACTATCACATATTTGTGAAACTAGGATGATGGCTCTGATTTTTTTCTTCTAAATATATATATATACTACAGTTCTGGAGAATTTATTTAGCTGCAGTTCAGAGCATTCAGAAACTGGTCTCCCGATTTTCCTGCCTAGAATAATTTACAGCACGTCATTTAATTGCATGCCAGCTCCTACATCTTGGCTCCAAGCTTGCTATAATTTTTCTGTAAGTTTTCTCAGCTTACACAGTGTTCAGAACCATCACTACAGCAGTGGTCTGGCTGCAGACCCGTTGCTGGAGACACAGAAAGGTAAGGAGTGGGAAGGTAGAAAACGGGACAAGCGGGACAAGCAGACAATGACTGTGGTGAAAGTATAGGGAAGGTTGAAGTTGAATAGAGTAACTGAGAGAACTGCACAACTCCTCCCGAGGCAAATAAACTGAATGTTCCCAAGAAGGAAAGCCACACGCTAAAAAGAAGAAAATAATCTTTTAAAGTTGGGTTGAGAGCTTCTCATGGAAAAACCCAAGGCGGAATTTAGTCTGCCTGCCAGGGGTACCAAACGTTGACACTATTGCCTGGGTTTTAGGCTATCATCCAGCAAGTCTGGTCTGGCATGGAGAGGGGCCAGTGCACTTATCTACTTTAACATCTGAAGAGTCGGTGGGAAGAAGCAGGTACCTCTGGAGACTTGCAATGAAGATTGGCTCTGCCCTAGTGCTGTGCTAGAGAGCAATCTGGTCTGCCTGGCTGGGTGTCTGCCTTTCCCACAGAGAATAAAGGGACATAATACCAGATCTGCCCAAGATATCCATTTTGTGGAGACTCCCTTTGCATCACCTGAAGATGTCTCAGCCTACCCTTGCATGGTGCCCTTATGGTCAGTTCACGCTCTGGGGTCCAGATGCCTCGTTCTACCAGGAGATGCCTCACCTGTGAATGACGGGTTTTCTTGAAAAGTGACCTGAATCTCGGTCTTACTTTTCTTCCCAACTGCAGTAAAATAAATACTGCTTTGGAAAGTCACAGAGGGAGAAATTTAATCTTAGTAGGATTTTTTCTTATTGCTTGGGAGGATACTGTCAGACAGGTGGACAGACCTAGCCATTATTTAGAGGAAGGGTGATTCAGTTTCAGCGCTGGAAACTGTTTAGTATTTGCTGCTATAGCAATAATGAAGAAATAACCAATTGTGGATGAAATATGTTAACAGAGACAAAGACAATGGGAAACATTAATCCTTTTGGCATACCCTAATGTATGGAGTTATCTTCAGAGTTACCAGATCCTTTTTAACATTTGGAGTGGATATAGTGGCTTGTAAGTCTTCTCCCTTTTTCTCCTAGGGCTGAGTACTTCCCGTTTTTGCCATCCAGGAAGGTTGCATCACGACTGACAGACTGAGGAAGAGTTCCCCAGTATCCCCATCTCCTCACGAAATATAAAGCTGTTCATTAATGATGTGCTGGCTTGAATGCAGGCAGGTACTTTGCCTAAAACTTTGGATATGAGCAGATTAGTTGCTTCCTTTTACTGAAGTCTCTGTGAGGCCAAGGACACGTGCCAGGTCTCTGTGTGAGGGCAGATCTCACGCCTCTACTCATCTGTGTGTCAGGGACCTTGGAACTGTGCTTACTCTCACGATGCCAACCAGAGTTAGTGCAAGTTCAAAGGCTTTCCCAAACCATGCTATCACACAGCCCTCACACCCAGCCAGCAACACTCCCATACCACAGCAAAGCTCATTATTACCTCAGTCCAAAGAAAAGAGAAAGCAGAGGACCAGGGGTGGCGGAAGTTTTCATCTCCAGAGATAGTGAACAAGGGAGGGGAGTGAGGAGCAATGGGGAGGCAAGTGTTTGGGCCCCATCTCTTTCCTGATGCAAAAGGCAGTAGAATTGGTGCAGTGCTGAAAATATTTTGCTTTTGCAGCCCCAGGGGAAGGCATGGCTAATGAAGGAGGGGAAGGTGGCAGCAGACTGACTTTCCCATGTCTCCTCTAACACTGGCCAGAGAGGCTCTTGCAACAAGCTGAGCCTCAATAGATGCTCAAGATGAGCTCCCTTTCAGGTTCTGGAGGAGCAAGTGCTGTCTTCGGACTGGCAGCAGGCTTCCTAGCTCCTTTGTACTGTGCCAAAAAATGTATTCACTTGTCCCTTCTGGCCAAGGTCACAATTCCAAAATAGGGTCATTTTTCTGTCTCAGCCTGAAACGCAGCCCTTCGTGGTATAGCTGGAGGAGGTCCAAACCAGGCTGAAACAGGTTTGCTTGTGTAAAACCAGTTTGGTGGCAGTTCTAGCTGCATGTGTCATGTTTTTGTATTTAGTAACAAAACAGCCTGTATAGGTGACAGGAAGAGGAATCCTGTACATTAGATCTAGCGAAGGCATGGAATTCCTCTTAAAAAAAAAAAAAAAAATAGAAAAAAAAGAAAGAAAAAATGAAGTTGTTTTTCAATGTCTGCTGAGTGTCCTTGTCCAGGAGAGGACAAAGCACTATGAGAAGGGAAATTCTTGTTTGATGAACTGGACATGAAACCATACTAGAGATGTGGAATGTCTTTGGTTCATGTGTCTTGTATAATAAAAATAGGTAGAGGAGATGGCTCTGAAGTGTAGCAGGGTGGCAGTAAAGGATGGAACGGGGAAAGTCTCCAATGAGGTGGGGGTCAGATCTGGGATAACAGCATTTTCTGTAACTGCTTGAAGTGTGAAGAGGATGCTCATTCTGGCCTTGCTGTGGAAGGAAACACTGCAGGATTCATGGGTTTTGCAGCTGTGAAATCTGGAAATCCTTCCACATCTTAGCCAGAAGAAGGGACAGACTCACCTGACCCTTCCTGGCTTGATCACTGGCCAAGAGCTGGGTGTGAGGAAGCTGCTGCTTCTCTGAAGCTCTTCATAAAGTTCGAATGTGTCTTTCCACCCCATCACCACTGAACCCAAACATGCGTGGTTAAATCTTTGTGTGCAGAAGAAAAGACAGATCATCCCTTCTGTAAACACAGCAGAAACACTGTTTCATGGGAGCTGTGCCAACCTGGGCACGTCCCTCACTGGAGCCCTCTCCTGGGCTTGGCAAGGCACTTGATCCATACTGAGAGCCATGTTTGGTTTTACAGCACTTGCCTTGCAGTGCTTTGTCACTTCCACACAGAAGTTGTGGGGTGGTTCAGAGAGTCACCAGAGTCCTGTATCTCATCTTGCACTCATCAGAGTCCTGTATCTCAGAGCAACCTGGGCACTGGAAAAATCTCCCTTGCAGGATCCACTGAGAGTTACTGATGCAAGGGACTGAGCTATGGAACAGAATAGCAAGGGTTTCCCCCAGAACCTCTACCCCTTTATGCAAAGCTGAAACGAGTATGACTCCCACCCACTGCTCGAACTTCAGACTCTCCATTAAAGACTTGCTCCAGGCTTTTCAGACAGCTGTCACAGTTGGCACTTCTGAACTATCTGTAGAAAATAGATCTGCACTCCAGAGGCCGCGGCACCCAGTGCTTGTAGGAGCTTTCTGCAGAGCCAGAGGCAATCCAAGTATCTGTCTCTTGGGACCCCTTGGGATCCAGCTCCTTTCTTCGTGTAGAGCAAAATGAAGCTCATGGACCCTAAATCTGTTAATTGAGCCACTTACTGTTTACCACATCACAATGATGAAACAGACTTAGGAAGAGGGGAAAACTTCAAACTATGAGAAAAGATTTCCCCACAGGCTTAATTTCATTTTGGTATCCTTTGTTACAAACTTTATGCTTGGTAATTTATCTTGGATGATGCTCTTCTATATAGCTCTCAAGCTAACTCATTATATCTGAGATTTGCTGAATGATCTACACCACTTAATCATTTTTAAGATTTACAAATGGAATACCCTACTGAATTTCATTTGGCAGAAGATTTCATGCATGTGGAATAAATTCACATTTCTTTAAACTATTCCTGGAGTAAGACGGTAGTTGAGGAACTGTAGGAAAATAATATTTAGTTCTTATCTACATAGGGGAAATGACCAACAGATTGCATGATGCCATTATGATTCCCTAGGTGCACATTCTCTCCTGAAATAGAAGTGATTTTATCCTGGAAGAATTACTGCACTCTGATTCTAAAATTTAGTAGAACAGGTCAAATACTCAAGGCTAGATGCTCTTTTTTTGTTCTTATATTCCTTATGCCCTCTCAGCATTTGGATGGGGAAAAAATTTCCTATTCTAATTATAAAGAATTAACTTGTATAAATAGTAATTAATTGGTTAGAGCTCTGCAAGCCAAAGAAAGGCTAAGCTCTTGTTCATAAAAGCCTCAGCAAGATACACAAGGAATGAATATGCATCCTCTGGTAACTGCCTGCGTTTGGCTCTCTATTTCCTAAATGTAGTCACATGGTTGCTTGCAAGATCCTCCCAGAATGTTCAGAAATATTTCAGTCAGGGGAATGGAAGGACAAAATATTTTTCAGTGACTCCCACGGGAAACAGTGGGGTGGGCTGTGCGTGGCTACAGACTTGCCTGCTCCAGAATAAATTGGCCCAATGTGCACAAAACATTCTTATCTGATGAAGAATTGGAAGCAGGATTGTTTGTTAAAATGTTGGAAAGACTGTTGGGTTTTAGCTTTGCTGTTCACTGGATATTCAAAGAAGGGTTTTCTGCTCTAGTTGCTCTGGTTTCTCCAGATGAGAAGACCCTCTGGCTCTATTTTAATATCTCACGTCAAGCTGGAGAAGGTACTGGAAGGGATCTTATGGAAGTGCAAGCTTCACGTGAGGTTTCCTGGCCTTATTTTGACGCCAAGAGGAGGGCTATCTCAGCAGACAGTGGATGCAAACAACGGATATGCCTGTATTTGGCCCTCTGAATCTTAGCTCACTGCCTATGACACAGGAGCCATTGGCTTAAGGATGGTGTTTTTCTCTTCTCCTGCTGTCTCGTGCTCTTCTTCACTATGTCTGGTCCTGTGAGTAATATTTGCTGTAAAATATAGCTGTAATAAAAGGCAGGGCAAAGTCTGTAGGTTGAGATACTATCTCCTATTAGACAAACAAATGTAGTTTGAAAAAGTAGGCAAACTTTCAGGTGGGCAAGCCATTTTTCTGGGCTGAAGTAGAAGCAGCTGATTTCAAAGCTAAATAGGGAATGTGAACGATTGCCCTGAGTGTACTCACATATTTATCAGAGCATCGGAAAGGACGTTGTTGGAACATATGGAGCAGACACAATTTCAGTAGAGAAAAAGATGCAATTTGTGTCCTCATTTATAGACTATGAGACAGGGAGACTTCAGTGGGGAGAGGAGGATTATGAAAGATTGTAAGACCAGTATCTCCACCAAGTCTATGGTATTTGAGTTAGTGGTAGTGGAGTTATAAATCTCTGTTCCCAGACTTAGTGGGAAGTGATGGTTAAGATCAGTATAATAAGTCTGTTGTGAATGCAGAACACAATCAAGAAATAATAGTGGGCACTAGCAGAAGCTTGTGCAGAAAAGGAAACCAAAATTAAATTACTTTTAAATCAGTTTTGTCTGGAAGTTCCTTATGGTAGGGACATTTTCAAAAAGGGTTGTGTGGGCACCAAGTTTTTTACATGTCAAAGGAAAGTTGCTGATTCAAAGAATTTTCCTTTCAGGAATGGAACTAAAAAGATTAAAAAAATAATAAGTCATTTAGGAAACAACATTGAAAAGAGAAGAATACTTCTGGTTGGGTAATTTTTGGGGTGATAACACTGAGAATACTATGTTTTTCTGGGAATTAGAGCACCTGAAAAGTTCTTAATACAAAATAGAAAAGTTGCTTTGAAATGAAAAATTGAGTTTTGTCTCAAAGAGCCTGAAGCGGAATGCTTTTGACTGATGGCTTTTGACCAGTTTTTAGAAAATAACTTCCATTGAAGAAAACAAAATTGTCTGCAAAAAATTTTGCCTTCCTGGAACTGGCATTTCACAGCTGAGAGGCATTTTGCTGCAGAACCAGATTAACTCATGAATTTTAGATGACAGCTTCCTGACTGACAGTGGGCTGTAGGAGACCAAGCACGAGGGTCTGCGTGCAGGTCTGTGCCGGTGCTCAGAAGCTTAGACAAGCGTGACCAAAACTCCGTGGCCAAATCACATGATCTCTGCTGTTGGTGCAGGGAAAAGCTGGATGCAACATGCAGGTTGGTTATATCCCAGCCACAGCCCCACATTGCTCCCAGGGCTCGCCGTGGTTTGCCAGGATGCACAGTCCTGGGACAAAGACCACTTGTACCCAGAGTGGGCAGAGGTGAAATGGCAAGGAAGGCCACAGATGAGTGAGTTGGGGTGATGGCCATAACTACTTGGAGACCTTTACTCTGGCTGTCACTGTGAAACAAAGCGCTCAGTTTGCTGCTGTCATTTTTTGTAAGGGGCCTTTTCACATTCAGCCTTTTAAAATGTATTGGTTAATTAATGGGCAATAAAAACAAGCAACAACTACCGCTGGGCTGAACAATTCAGCAGCTAAGTGGTTTTCAAGCTTCTCTCCACATATTTTTGCTAATTAGAGTAACCGAATCACCTGTTCTGGCTAAATACTTCAATCAGTATAACCCTTCAATCATTCCCTAATTTCTGGGAATTGGTTGATTATTTTTAAGGATTACAGGAATGTGTTTTCCTGTAGACTGCTCCTGCCCTGGACATTTTAGATATACAATAGTTGCTCTTAATGAAGTGTAATCAGTCACTCCAGTAGTATTCATCCTATTCCTTCTTTAGAGTCAGCACCCAACTAGAAAATATATAGATACATGTTTGATAGAAAAAATGTTTCTCTGAAATAACAATATTTGAAAAGGTAATCATTGAAACTTGAAATTTGCAAGCAGGAACTGATTTTGGCATTGCGAAGCCAGAAAATAGCATGAGGTAGCACAGCAAACTTGTTTCAGTTCCTTTCTTTTTCAGTCTTCTCCCAGCACTTCTGCTGCCATCTGAACCCATGATCCTCAGCTCCTCATTCTCTGTCTTGAACTTTCCATTTTGTGTTTTTGGTTTGAGATACAAGAGAAAAGGCAGCAGAGCATCAGTAAAACAATTTTCACCAATTCATAAAAGAAGATTTCTTGAAGAGCTAATAAGGACTGCTTCAGTCCCTGAGCCATGGAGAGCTGGAATTTGGGAAGGTGCAGCTGAGAAAGTGCCTTTGCATTTTTCTCCTTCTGCTGAGGACTTGCAGATTGCACTAACACAGAAAGAGAGCTGTGATACTGGGAGCTTTGATTGGGGCATGTTATGGTTGAAACCTACCTCACATCTTACAAGTAGTGGGTTATGTACTGAACAACGAGCTCTGAACCCTTCTGCTGTCAGTTTAGACCACTTCTTACCATCATCACAACTGAATAAAGCCTTTCTGGAGTACTTTTACAAGTGGCTGGTCCCCTTCACATCTGTGAGCAGAGGCAGAGCTCTTATTGAGCTCCTTCTCGGCCACTTCTTCTTTCAGAGATAACTTTGCCAGAAATCCATATTTTTGAGTGAAAGAAGTGTCACTGTTTGGTGTGGGGTTTTTTTCAAGTTTGAGCAAATGCAGTTAGGAATTAAATGGAAAGGGGAAGAGAAGAGAATTGTGTATAAAGACAAAGAGCTTTCAAGCAAGGGTCTTGGCAAATCCATAGGGAACAAAAACTTTCTAAGCTAGATAGCACTGGATTGCCATTTTCTCTGGTAAATCCAGTGCCAAAATTAAATGCTAAACTAGACCTTGAAATTTTGGAAAATCCCCCTAATTTAGGCAACTTCACTGCTGGGTTTCAGTGGGTGGAGGATATTGACTACTGTTTTGTCATAACATACATCGTGGGGTAGAGGGATGTAAAATAAAAATGCGTCAGGTGCAGCTTTTCCTTGGTGACAAATGGAGTGGTTCTGGACCAACTAGAGGTGATGAGCACTAGGAGTATCTCTTGAGCTACCAGCACTCCATTTTTTAGCCTTCGTGCTGCCTGGCATCTGCTGGTACTAATTTCAGACTAGGGAGGTGTATAAGTAAGCAGACCATAACCAATTTTGAACTCAGGTTTTATGGGGTGTGAGTGCTATTGAGAGTCCTTCTGCATTCAGGAGTCAGTGATGCTATTTTTTAGAATAATCCTAGAAACACTTTGTCACTGCCTGTCCCAAGGCAGAAGACTCCCAGACCACATCCATGACAGCCCACTCGGTCCCAAGCTGGGCTGCCTTTGTGGTCAGGCAGACATGCTGCAGTCTGGTCAGCATTCTTACACATGCCCATTGCAGTAGTATTTTACACAGCTGATACAAAATATTTATCCTCCAAAGATTTTTAGAGAAGGTCATATCTGGTCTCCTTGCTGGTTGCAGTGAAACTTTCTTAACTTACTCTCTGGCAGCAGCTTGTAAAATTATGTTTTCGTATCCTAGGTCCTTGAGACTGGAGTAGTGGATTTAACCTTTTTAGCTCTTTTTCTTAGGATTATTATGGTTAAATAAGCAACGGGGTAACATATCAATTAAAAAAAAAAAAGATAAATAAAAGAAAAAGCAGCACAGTGATACTGAAACCGATTAGCAAAATTCTGCAAATTATCTCACTAAAGTTTTCAAATTGTTTTTATAAAGTGCTAAAAATAGCCTCATGGTATTGAAGGAATATGTGTTGAAAGAATCAGCCATGACACTCAGCTAACACAATATCTTCTTTCCAGCTGCACAGTTCTCAGGATTAGCCTCAGCTTTGGTCCTTGTCTCATGCTATTCATCTAATGTAATATCTGATACTGTGTGGTCCTGAACTCTCTTAACACCAGAGACTCAGGCCCACAGAGGTTGGAGAGATAAGATGCAGCTGAGCCAACATGCCTTCAGAGAGCAAGGCGGAAAGAAATGCAAGCTCTCTTCCCAGCGGGCTTGCTTGTCCTCCTGCACTGAGGGTGAAAAGCAAGAGGCAGGATTCAATCGCTCACTTGGACAGAGTTCAAGTATTTCTGCTGGGAAATAAACCCACAGCACTATTGAAAGGTGCAAAACTGCCCTGTTCCTTCAACAGCCGGGCCAGGGCAGCTAAACTGGAAATCTTGCAGTACAGTGTAGTTAATGATCTGTCTAGCTAAACACAACCTCACTGCGAATCTACTTGACCTCAAATGTGTTGCCTGTCTTAGTCCCACTTTAAAATACACTGTTCTACCAAGACCTGAAAGCCTGCTGGGTAGCTACTGAAAAAATTGTGTGAGTATTCAGCTACGTGGAAACCAAGACACAAGGAAAGCTCTATAAACTGCAGCTGCCAATGTAGAGGACAAGTCAAGTTTACTTGTTGCAGGAAAATTGTCAGTACAATTTAGGAGAAGGTTCTAGATTCCAAATCTATGAGATACAACTCTATTGCCATCATTTTGTCTTTGGCTATCAGAGCGTGGAAAGGATTGTTTTTATTTCTCAGCAACTTTGACCATGATCTACTTGCCAAAATGTATGTGACCCCTTCTGCTTTCTGGCTGTGGTACAAGTCAAGTCTTTAGGCATCTTAGTCCTGGTTACTGAAGTCTTCAAGCTTGTTTTAGCATCTTGCAGGGACTCTTGTGGCTTCTGGTATGACAAGGCTGGAGCAGATACCCTTGAGTTTGCTTCAGGTCCAAGTGGCTTACCACAGCTGCTGGAAGCCACACCAAGTGGTCACAGCTTCTCTCCCACCCCTACATTTCTCAGTGGCTTCTAGATATTGAAAGAATGAATGGTCAAGTAATTTTTAGAAAACAGATGTTTCCAAAAAAACCCAGCCAGGCAGTTCCTGGGCAAAGGAGAAGGAGAAGGGGTTTGGTGCAATAGTACCTCTTCAGGAGGTTGAACCCCAGTGTGATTTGCAATGTCGTGCCAGGAGTTGGGTTGTGTCCGGGAGCAGCAGGGAATGGGAAACGAAGGTCTCGTTTGCCTACTACTTACTGCTGTCCAGCCAGCTCTCACAACATCTGCTTCACCCAGCTCTGCACAGGGGTAAACTGTCTGGCCCAGGTTGTGCAAACACTCGTCATCCTCACGCAGTCCTGGCGTGCACGGGACACAGACGCTCCCGAGGCTCTCCCAACCCCAGATTGCTCAAGCAGTGGTGGCTCTGCTGTGCAGAGGCTTTATCCAGCCTGAGAGCAACATAGTCCAAGCCAAATAAAACACCTAGATGCTTTTCCCTTCCCCAATTCCCTTTGCGCTTCACAGCAGAGAGGCTTAGGCCAGAGAAGGGCATCCCACCCAGACTCTCCCTCAGCACTTGGCTTAGATGGGAAAATCTGGTTTGCTGCAGGATGTCATCATTTTGTTTGTTCATTTGTTTTCTTCAAAGAACAGCATTCATAAAGGGGATTTTCACCTCTATACCTGATGCAAGAATTTTCCCTCCATTTCCTATGGCTGCTGGAGTTCATATAGAAGGTCAAAGAGGGGGGTGGGAAAGAAGGAAAAAAAAAAAAAAAAAAAAGAAAGGACACAGACACACATAGAGGCTAAATGAAGACCAGTTTTAAAGTCTGACAAAGAGAGACATAGACAGACTTGGTCCCCAGAACCAAGTGCAAAAGATGGACACAGGCAGATTTCCCAGCCTGTCAGAATACAAAAAAAGATCAGATTATTAGGTGTCAACACACCCTATAGTTCCCATGTTTGTTGCTCTTGGGTTGTTGGCATCTCTGACCCTCAATAGGTACGGAAGTGTGCTCTGGCCTTGGGTGGTCTGCAGTTCCTCTCCCAGCAGGGATGGAGGGGTCAGGGGGTTAGACAAGCCCATGGGCTTCCCTGAGAAGAAACATGTTCCTACCAGGATGGAGGACAGAGTGGGAATAAGACTAAACATTGACAGCACTGCATCTTTACCATGAGGAGGAGTGTGACACAAGGCTAAGGGAGAAGGCTGCCAGGCACCTTATATACACTCCGTATAGCTTTTGGGATCTGACCTGCACCGAGACAGCATTTCAGTGCACTAGAGAAGTTTCCCAGGCCAGGCTCCACTGTACACGTTTGACATGCAGCCAGAGAGGTCTCTGTGTGGAAAAAATATTAAAATATCTGATAGCAGTTTGGGTGCAAGTACCTGGTAGGGGCACAGTTTGGGTTGACACGTGCATAGTCTCACTGATGTGCACGGCAGCTATGAGCGTTAGCTCACCGAGAGCAATTTCGGTGAGGTTGCTCTTGACAGCATAAGAGGGTTTTGCAGGATGATACAAGTTCAGTGGTGAATCAGGGCATCTGAACATAAATGTTGAAGAGGCTGTGCTGTCACTAGAGTGGGCAGGGGTGGGGAGATAGTGTCTAACCCAAAAACACGCTCCCTCCTCATGCGTGTCTATCATCACCAGTAGGTAGGGTGTGTGGGTGCCATCGCCTTGTCATCAGCTCTGCCACCCTGAAGCGCATCAAATTCATTTGCAAACAGGCTGGGATGGGGAAACGAGGGGGAAAGAAGAAGGATGGGGAGACCCGGCCTGCATCACCAGCAGCGCAGTGCAGTCGAAGTCCAGCGTCGTTGTGTGCCGCATCCCCTCTGCAGCTGCAGCAGGAGATTGTCCTCAGCAGGCTGTCTTCAGCGTGTGATGGAATATGATCATTGCTGCTGATCTTCTGTTAAGTGTATTTTAATCTTCCTTTCAGTAATGTATTTGCTCCTGCCACACTCATATTGGAACCATAACCACTCCACTAGCAGATCATATAACACTTTTTTACAGCCCAGAAGCTGATTCCCTTTTGCTAAATGAACTGCTGTAACCTCAGTGTCACCTTGGAGAAAATTCCTCTGTATTTCGCCTTGCAAATAATTCACATGGCTTGACACGAAGTTCTAGTCTGTGAGTACAGTATGTAGCATTTGGTACAGTATGTGGCTCCTTGCACAACATTATTTCATGTACATGCCTGGGATCAATTATTTTCATTGAAACGAGAGAAGCCGCAGGATGAGTAAACCCGTAAGTATGACATTTTATTCCCACACTTGGTGTATATAAGCAACAGAATATACTGCAAAAGAACACTTTAAAAGCATACTTTAATGCCAAGCATATTGAAGTCTTACTTAGACTCAGGAAAGGAACTATGGTAGATAATAATGCCTTTCCCTCAACCCACAATACTTAAACTGTAGAGGCAAAAAAGGTCTCCCTCCAGAAGAAACCCCATTCCCAAAGAGTCACTTTGTTGCTGTCATTTTTCTTACTTCATATTCCAGTAAAAGTGACAGGCTCTGGCTGGAGTGGCATATCCATAATGCCGAGCAGTGTGAGTACATAGACCAGACAATCATCCTTATCCCCAAAATTCTATCCTAAAATGGCTATGATTCAGTTCTCTGGCACTATATCTGTTCCAAAAGAAAGAGTGCCATCACTGAGAAGGACCGTCCTGCTCCCTACAGACACAGCTCAGGAAGCTCCCTCCTGCCCCCTGGGTTCAGGGGACCCTACGAGGCCACTAGGGTTTTTCTTGGCTCCCCTCCGCTGGGTGTGCAAGGTACAAGCCCCAGTTGCCATCAAAAGCCTCCTCATTCCTCTCTTTTCAGTTTGTCAGGCTGACTGGTCCAAGGTGTATTTTTGAAGCGTTAAGGCCATAAGAGGTTTAAAGTGATAAAGTATTAGGATAGGGTTTAAGTGCATCTAAGCCTTTGAATAGGATCAAGCTGTGTGCAAGGTACCAGCAGTCTGTGCAGGCACATGATCTTATCTTTGCTGTCCTCATTATTGTAACTCTCTTCATGGTGATAGCATTGTAATAAGTGTAATATGAATAAATAGAGAGAAACATCACTGCACCAGGGAGCAAATCTTCATCTTTATTGTATCCATGGCATCTATTAACACCTGTATCCCCGGCACTCACTGAGATGCACCAGTGCACACTTTGTAGTGATGAGCTCCTCACAACAAATGTCAGTCTTTTCCAACCAGACTCTAAAGTCTTGGAACTATCCTATATTTTGCAGTTGGGAAATAAAGATGCTATGGACCAGTCCTTCAATAAGAAATGATGTGCTAATCCACTCCCATGAACAAAGTTAAGATGCAAAATTCCACTTAGCAGCCACCTCTCTGGCTCTCAATAGCTCTAGAGCTGGCCACATTTTGACAGCATTAAGCAATGAGTCAAACAAAACTAAGCTGTGTTCTACAAGCTCCTCTCTTCCACTGTCTTGATTGTGAGGAGCTGGCAGGTGACCTCAGCACAAATACCAGACTGATCTTTGCACAGACAGAAGGATGGACAATTTTTTCTGTTCTCTGCCTGACATGAGCTCAAAGCATATCCCCTACTGCAGAACTTCAACCACCTTCACCACTTTTTGGTAGTGCAGGCTGGTGCTGGGCTCTTCTCAGTTGAAGCTGTTCTACTTTCCAGACACTTAGGGAGTTGGAAGGCAGGTGAGGGTGGCTCCAAGCGCATGGATGAGGTTATGTGCCTCTGAAAAGGAAGGGTACGCTTGGATTTCAGTCCTCATCTTGTTGAGTGCTCAAATGCTACACAAAATGTCCCTTGAGCAGAAAGCTTAACTGCAGAGTCTTAGTTCTTCTGATAAGATGTCTGCATGAGAAACTTTTCTTTCTCTTCCTGCATCTGAACTACTTGCCCATCTGTGAGTGATGTTGCCCTTTTCCTCTTCTTGCTGTGTTACACAGGGCTGTGAGATGCTGTCCTGGCTCCAGAACTGTGACCCTGTGTGCCTTTTAGCACCTTTGCAAATAGAGATGTGGTAAGATGCTTGCTTGTATGGTTAAGCCAGGACTACTGTGTCTTGGATGAGAGACCCAAATGTACACAAATCCCAGTACAGTGGAGAAGGTAAAATGGAGGCTTACAGCATCAAGGGGAGACTGAGAAAGCTCCACAATCAGCTGGGCAAAAGAGGAAAATGAGTTCCTCTCAATTTTATACCTGGGAAGAGTACAGAAAAGTCAAAGTACTTGAACTGGGTTCAAGTGCATTGGTTTTGCACCTGTGTCAGCATCTGCAAACAAGACTTGTCAGTGGACCCTGAGGGAACCTGGCACCCAGCTCCTGTTAGGTTTTGACACTTCTTTCAAACAGCCAGACAAAACTACTATGAGTGACATTCAGAAGGAAGCCGTACCTATGCTTTAAAATGGCTTTAATAAGGCAAAGGCAACAGCAGAATCCACAGTGTTCCTGCAAAATTAGATCAAAGCTGACCCAGCAGGCCCAGCTCCCCGTGTAGATGCTGAGATAAGGATTGCACAGGAATTTGGAGGCACGGGTTGCAGCATTACCCTATTGCATCATTGCTCCATGGTGTCCCTGGTCATTTTGCAACCTTGGTAAAGCAAAAGTACTGCCACAGACAAGGGCCTGATGGACAAGGGTGTCTGACATATACCATGGAGGAGCTGTACTGAAATATGCAGTTCTATGGCAACAAATACATGGTGACAATGGCGTACAGACATTGTCTTCAGTGACATTTCAAAGAGGGAACGCGCATGCCTGGGAGAAGAAAAAATTGTCATTAAAATAAGCATCAGTCTACAGAAATGTTGACTCTCACGCTTAGCTTTAGGACCAAACGTGTTGGTGAGGTTAGAGAGAACTGGGCTTGTTGTAATAAAATCCGGAGACCAAACACACCCTGTGTTTACCAAGTGACAAATGGCAGATGTATTCACTTCGCTGCCTGAAACAAAATCTGGTGGGAGGGAACAGGATGGTAGGAATTAACACAGGCTGGGCTAAAGAAAAGCTTCTCAAAATAAAACTTTTTTCTTTTTTTTTTTTCTTTTTTTAATGGCCAACCAAAGAGATGTTATATTTCAGTGTCAAGTAATTGCAAATCTCTGTCTTTCATGTGTGGGATTTCAAAGCTTGGGGACAGATTTCTGTTGCCACTCCACAGCTGCCATGCATGCTGCCATCACTGCAGAGAGAGTCCCAGATGTCCACAGCAGATGCAATAAGGCATGACAAGATGCTGCCCTTTACAGAGGGGGTACTTCTGTAGAAGTCTGTACTTCTAGGGGTTTGGATCTGACTGAGAGTGGTCCTGATGCTGCCTTTGGGGGATGTCAGGGGATGCCTAACAAATAAATAAACGAGTAACCTTCAAGGGGTTGGCTGCCTCTAGTGAGGTGCAATAGTGTTGTTCTTCAATTCTGTAGACCCATGGCTGGGCCGTTCATTCAAGGGATAAGAGATGCAGGTCAAGCCTTCACTTTGGTTTACATTTGAATTCATATAAAATTTCTTGCTCTTTTGAATTCTCCTCACCTGCCTTTCTTGCAAAAGCCCTCAGAAGCGTACCTCTCCCACTTAAATATTTCTCAATGAAGAATAATTATTCAATATTTAAACATGAACTGAGAGAAGAGGGCATGAAAACCATAGGAACAATTCACCCCAGCTGGGGACCATGCTCTGTTCCAATGACTGCTGAGATATATACGGAGTATAATTACTCCAGGAATAGACACCAGGATCAGCCACAGAAAGTAGTCTCTGGCTGGTGGCTGGCACACCGCTCAAGGAAACAACTAATACAGGTTCAGTTTTTCCATCAACACAGAAGTAGTAAAACTGGAAAACCCAAAGGTGTCCTGGAGTATGAGCCAAAAAGGCAACACCAGCTTCTTGTAACTATCAGAAATGCACTAATTGCTTCATTTTGCTGAATGGTCCCAAATGCAGCATGACTCATAAACTGATTGAGTTGAATGGTTTGACCTGGCCTTACTCTGCTTTACAGGGTCAGACTCAGTGGCCTGCATCTGTGAAAAGCATCAGCTTTTTCAGTGAATGCTGGTTCACAGAAATCTGTTGTCCTGCTGAAATCACATCGCAGGCATAGTTACAAAGGAGGTAATAAGTGCTTTTCTGGCCCCTGGGGTATGGACTGGTGTGTGATGAGCTCTATGAATGAGAGTTTCAGAGGAGATGGTAGGCAGCACTACCACCCTGCAGCTATAATTCCCACATGTGCAGGGCTTCCTCCCAAGCCTCTTAAAATCAATGGAAAAGATTGTGCCCTTATTTACTTGGTGCAGAAAGGAAGTTTGAGGCAGAGCAGTGAAGTGATTGTGTACCGAAGTAAGCTGAGGTAAAGACTGCCTAAAAGTAGCCAATTACTTGCTATCCTGAGGGATGATTATACATTACATCTATTTCACTAGTCGCACTGAGACTTTATTTAAGAAAATTAATTTCTTATTATAAAGTGGGATTCAGATATTACAGAGAAAATCCTCCTCATCAAGCTTGCAGTGAGGGAATGAATTGCTAAGTCTTTCAGTGTAGCTCAAGCCTGACCTCAGCCATTCACTGAGCCTTCACAAAGGAGAGCTGCTGGTCAGGAGCAGTGCTTCCCAGCTTCAAGCATGCTTTTTCAAGGGCATTAGGCTTTCCCAGGCTCCAAGACTCTTCCACCAGTGTTGACCAGTCAGCAGGGTGCAGGCAGGAGAAGCAGCATGCCAGGTTGCTTTGGTCCACCTGCATCCCTGTGCCTCCACAACCTGCTGCAGCTGTCTCCTGGGGATGGAGAAGTTCAGTAGACCTGTACAAAATCACATCCAAAGTTGTTGACTAATGACGATGAAAGCAGCTTTCATAGACTATGGGCATGCTACGTCAGTGGACGTCTTACCCCAGCTGGGGTTGCTGAGGAAAGACCCTTAGCTTTCATTGGGACAAGATTTTAATTGCAAAAAAACCCCAGGTATCTGGTGGAAAGACTGGAATTTGTAGATGGTGCTGTGTGTCCAGCTCTCCCAGTGCAGCACCAGCATGGCAGAGCAAAGAAATGCCTCAGAGTGACAGTGACCGCACCATGCACGAACACGCAGCTGTTCTCCAGGGGGTGGGCATCCTGCACAAAGTGAGTTTACATGGGGGGAGTGGATTTTTCCCTACATTTGCTCTAATGCTCTTACGTCGCATGGCTGGGCAGGAGCTCAATGCGCACTGAAGTGCAGGGAAGTTTTGCCTTTGATTTCAACGATATCATGAAGTGGGCAGTTATGTTATGCATCTGTGCTCGTCAGAGAGATGAGCAGGTGAATTTTTTCTCTTCTGTATGGATGAAGTTACATAATGGGGATTCCTCTTAGCTAATGGCACACACACTCCTTCTCCCAGGTCACAGGTGATAAAACAAGAGGAAATGGCCTCAAGTTGCATCAGGGGAGATTTAGATTGGATATTAGGAAAAAAATTTACACCAAAAGGGTTATTAAACATTGAAATGGGCTGCCCAGGGAAGTGGTTGAGGCACCATACTTGGAGGTATTTAAAAAATGGTTTGACATAGTGCTTAGGGACATGGTTTAGTGATGGTTTTTACCAGAGTTAGGTTGATGGTTGGACTAGATGATCTTAAAGGTCCCTTCCAAGCTCAACAGTTCTATGATTCTAGTGGTAGGGTTTTCAATAACCACTTTGCAGAGCTTGGAATAACTACTGTTACCATCTCCTGCTCTAACAGATAAATTAGCTTTGTTTCCTAAGGTTAATACATAATCTCAAGAAGTTTGTGGGTATGTGTGTGTATGTCTTAACTCCATAACTTGTGAACCCAGTGGTTTAATTCTTTGCTTTTGAGGAGTATAAGATTACAGAAATACCATGAAGGGAGATCCTCCTCATGTACCCAGTCAGGCGATGGCTGATAAATCCAGTATTATCAGGACATCAGAGAATCCATACAGGTGAACAGTGCTGGAGAATAGGTTTCAAATGTGTCACTGCTCAGGGAGGTCTGTTTTAACTTCTGCTGTCCCCGGTTAGTGCCTTAATAATCCAGGTTATTTCCTGCCTCTCTCTAGGCAACACTTCTGAATCATTTAAAATTCATAGGTCTCAAAAAGATCTTAAGCCTTAGCTGTTTGTAGGGGTGGGGGCGATTTTTCGTCTTTTTCTTAGTGTAAGAGGTTTCTCTGTAACCTACTGGTGGAAATGGATACTCGAAGACTTAACAATTTAGACATCCCATTCAGCAACAGAAGTGTGTGTACTCAGACGGGGCCAACTCCCAAATGCCTTAATTTTCCCCCACGGAGTTGTGAAACAAGAGCCTCAATCCCTTCCAAAGATTGGCAAACAGCCCCCGTCCAAAGAGCACAGCATCACATATTTACCTACGTCACTCGCAGCAAGTGACAGCAAGTGGGGCCCAAGGGACCCTGTGACATGCCGACAGCCATGGGGGACCCAGTCTGGGCTGTTTGCTTTCCTCAGGTCCTCTATAAAAGGGAAAGCTCATGCTGAGCCATGGCTTTGGAGGCTCCCCCTTTATGGCAATTCGGTTGGGCACCCTCTGAGCCCTGCAAGGAGCAGACAGACTGACTTTGTGTCTGGGAAATGACAAAACAGGTCTATTCCAGAACCAATATAGGACAAGTTATGTGCATTAGGCCCTGGTACTGGCTTGGAAATAAAGTGCAAGATGGAGCTTTAGACCAGGCTCACCAGCAGCATGGAAACTACTTCATCCTGTTGCTAACTTCTGCTGCATGGCTAAACGGTGCACTTTCCAAATGGCAGCACTGAAAAACAGAGAAGGGCACCCTGGGGTCTGATAAACTGGTTGGGCTCCAGTGAATTTAGGATATTATTTGTTTATGTCAGCTCAAGGGGGACAGGCCATGAAAATATCGCTAACACCAGAAATCCAAAATATAGAAACTCTACTCATCTGCCTTCTGTGATCTGAAGGCCAAGAAGAAATGGGGTTGTTTTCTCTACTTACTCTCTGAATCAGAGCGTTTGCTCCATTTTACTTTCCTCATCTCTGAAATGATCAGAATAGGCGCTCTTAAAACCATAAAAAACAAATCCCCATTTTCCCATGCTCTTGTCATCTCTAACATTTTTGCTATCTATTTATTAAGGTACATCCTCTTAATAAAAACATCCAAGAAATCAGCCTTTGTTTGCTGATTATACATTCAGGTATTTCAGATTTACAGTGCTCATTTACCATAATTGAAGCTTATGATGAGTACAAATTTTCTGCTAAAAGAAAAAGAGAAAATAGCAAAATGGTATGGGGCAACGTTCAGGTAGAGATAAAGCAGTGATTGTGTCATTTGTTTTGGAGGGTAGGTTTGCTATTAAGCTGAAGTCTAAAGTAAGGTACATTGATTTACAGGAAATTGCTCACTTACACACATATTAGACATTTACAAACCCTACTTCAGAAGCCCCTGAATACTGATAAGCCTTTGTGATTTCAGCCAAGTATGTCATCAATAACATCAGTGTCTGTTTATAAACATTTTTTTTTTTCTTGATTCGGGTAGCCAAAGTTCAGGAAAATATTTGTCTTTGGTCTCTGCAAATGAATGGCTTGAAATTCAGCGACATTGCCCTCTTCAAAGAGAACCGAAGGAACCTGAACCTATTTCCTAGAAGAGCCTCTGAGAAGCAGGAGAGCCAATGTGACTTTCCAGAGAAGTGGTACCCTTCTTTCTGTTCTCACCATTTAATGGAAAAAATAATTGTTTCCTCTTATTGTCCGCTTGCATCTTGGGAGATGTCTTTGAAAAATATTTTTTGATCTCCTGGATTAGTTGTGGAAGAGTTATATTTATATCTATATATATGCCTTGAAAGAATGCATGAATAAATAAAACACCTTCCTATAATTAAGACAGAAAATTTGGACTTGGCCAGCCCCCATCTAAGATCTAGCACTGGGACCTTTTTCCTGAAAGGCTTTGGCCCCACCTGGAAGTCCTGATTTAGCAAATCCCTTAAGCACACGCTGCTGTAAAAGCGGATGTGCATGAGAATTGTTGAAGTGCACCCAGCATTTCACTCATCCTCCCATGTGTAAAACTGCAGAAAACAATCTGTCTTTTGTCTGTCTTGTGCGCCGAGAGAGAAAGCTTTGGCAAGCAGGTGGTATCCCCTATAACATTTCAACACAGAGAATACATGATAATAGGACTTGGCACTAAGGCAAAACGCAAGTAAATATCATGTGGTGTATCTATCTGTTACTCTAAAGCAAACATTAGGAAATGAATAATCTAAATAATTACGTACAAGAGGGCAGAGCATGGGCCACTGTGATGTGGGCTTCCTCTGCTCAGAGGCAGCCGCTGGCACTGTGGTGTTTCCTTCAGAGCTGGCCACCCTCCATCCTTCCCTCAGATGGGTGGTGACCCAGAAATACCCATTTTCTTCATAGGCTGTAAAAGCAGCATAGGGAGACTTTTCACAGGGGAAAAGAGGGTGTTAATTTATTTGCTTTGCTGAGTTTCCACACCTGACTCCCACCCTGCTGTTCTGTGCTTTCCTTCCAACCTCTGGTGGGGCAAAGCTGCTCACCTCCTCACCCATTCCTCTTGTGCCATATGTGACATATTTGGCTGATACCAGTACAAAATCCAGCAGAAATAGCAGCAACCAGTTATGCTTCTGGTTTGCCTGGGGACAGGTTCTATGTCAGTTAATGCTCTAGAGATGTGGCTGCTCCTTATTGCTGTGGTTATGTTGGAGCGTTTCACAGCACTGGGATCTCATCCTGCTGCAGAGAAAAATAGCAGGCTGGGGTCAACACAGGGCTTTGGGAACATCTGAATGAGAAGCTGAAAAATACCTCGTAGCTGCTGTTTGCCCAGCAACACTGGCACTGCTGGGTGGCATTACTCTGGAGAAGTTACACTGCTGGTTTTTTCCCACTGGAGACCCTGAGATGGATGCCCGCATAGAGAACTGCTTTCGTCAAAAAGATGAAGACACATGATAGTTTCTGGAGATGGCCAGGAGGGGTCTCCAGGGGTCTGTCAGTGGTGTGTGGTACATGGACTCCTGTGGGTCACCTCTCCACACTGCCCTGGCATTGACATCTTGCCTCCTACTGTGGTCGCTTCAGCTGCAAGTGAATGAAGCCAGACAGCAGAGAACTCTGCATCCTGCTGAGGATGTCTCTTCTGAATGCCCGTGAGTTAGGAGCTAGGTTTCCCCCCAAAGCCTGAATGCCGATATGTCTAAGCTGCTTATCTTATCTTGCATAATTGTGCATATTCTCATTACCCATATTGGTGCCTTATCCTCATTGAGCGATGCAAGCTATTTACCTCTTACTGGCCAAAAGCTGGCAGCAGGGGGAAGAGAAGGCAGGGGAGGATTCACTGACTCTTAGTTTACCCTCCTGTCAATCAATCAGCAAAAATCCCTTCCAGATAATAAGAGAAAAATGTGTCTGTGCAGATCAGCCACTGCTCATCAGCCTGTATGAGAACCTGCTGGGACTGAGCTTGAAATCAGTGTATGGAAATACAGCATGCTGCCTGAGCTAATGAGCTGTAAGAGTGAAGGAGAAGGGGAAGGGGGGGGGGGGGAGGGAGGGAGAGAAAGAGGGAGAGAAGTTGCAAGATCCAGTTCCTGCTCAAGCTCCGCTGGGAGGTGGGCACTCACCTGAGCCATACCTACAGCATCCCAGCTCCAGAGCCACAAACAGAGGTAAACAGTGAGAGCAGCAGAGCAGCTTTGCAAGAGTAAGCAACACTGAAAATGGAGGAAAAGCATTTGTGCTGTCTGTAGTAGCCACAGCATGCCTTCTAAAGGAGCCCTTGCCTTTCCCCACAGCCTTTCCAGATCTCTTGAGATCATCACTTTGCTTCTCGGTGTCTCACCAAAGCTCCATGCCTAAGGCCAATGGGGATACATGTATGTATATAGCTGTATGTATATACACATACATAGATCCCTCAGGATGAATTTGGGCGGGCAGTTGTTTTGCAGCTGTGACCAGCAGTTTTGCACTCAGTCACACCTCTATTGTCAGCAGATCATTAGACGTTTGTCAAAAGTGCAAATGTGGTCCCAGCAGCGACTGCCCCTTGGAAAACAATGACAGCTCCTTAGGAGACAGAGACATCACCAGGGTGTGAGCCCTGCTGTCTGTGGCTCTCTTTTATATGAAGGGGGACTCATTTTCAGAGTGCAGGCAGCACAGGGGGAACATGGAGTTTGTTGCTTTCTCGGCTTCACAACAAATCTATCCAGCTCTAAAATTATCAAAGTGAAATGGAGGCTTATGAAACATGTGTGGGTGTTAATGGAGACAGAACCGCTCTTATAACTGCCTTAAAAGCTATTTCATAAAATGCTTCCATTGTCAAGGACTTTAAACATACACGATTAATATCTTAACTGACTATGCCTCATTTTGCATTATCTCAAAGGACAAAGTTATAAGGTGATATACACTATTTAGTCTTTATAATGCTTGCATCTGTTGTAACTGACATGCTTTGGGAAAGCTTTATCATCATTGCTAGTTATAGAAACATATTAACTTGCCATAAACAACTAGAAGTAAATTAATTACATTCACAAATGTGTTAAGGACTTAGCTGCTATATATAAATGGCCAAAAGTAATCTGAAATCTATATGAAATGAGGTAAATATTGCTTAGAGATATTAAACAACACATGTGTAAATCAGCTTAATTTAAAGCATGTTCAAAACTGTCAATGCTATTTTGACTTGTAGCATAAGGTTGTATATTTTATAGAAATGCTTTCACTAAAAATGCCAAGATTCAAAAACTGTTACAAATATTTCATAGATTCCTGTTTCTTGAAATTTCATTTTAAAATGTGGGATAGCTTTTTAGAGTATCTATCCACTTTATTAGGTATCTATCCACTTTATTAGGTATCCTCAATGTCTTGAAAAGGAAAAATGAAAAATGCTGATTATAGGATGTCTTAAAACACACTACTGTTTAGAAATGTTTCAGGCCTGGTAATTTTCTCTGTGCATCAGTATATTCACAGGAATCTCTCTACTTCTCCCAGAGTAACACATTCTCAGAGTGTGGTGTGGGATGCTCAAGGGAAAGGATACCATTTCTGTGAGTGGACAGGTGAAGTTGTCAGCTTCCTTAGTCTTGCGAATCAAAGACAGAAAGGAGCTATGTTTGTTCCCTGTGAAGATGTTAGAGTACAATACCAAGAGAAA
>VZRU01005395.1:307301-328964 GCA_013398155.1 Pedionomus torquatus | reverse complement strand
AAAAAAAAAAAAAAAAAAAAAAGCTTTTTCATCTAGTGGAAAATATTGGCATAGAAATAAATACGAGCATGTTGACAAGAATTGACAGCCCAGAGATCCTGTCTGATGTAGTGATGCTTAGGGAAGAGTATAAAAATGTATCCATTTTAAGTTATCCCAAACAGCCCTCAAACATTTTAAAATATTACAGGAATCAAGAAGGATATCACAAAGCTCTGTGATTAAAGAGAGTATGTGATGCCCCAGTTTTCTGGGAAAGAGAAGGTAAGACATCCTTGTCTTCAAAGATCACTCCACTACACATCTCTCCCCTACTTTTTCTTGGAAGCAATTCTCCAAAGCCTTGGAGGGTCTGAAAGAGCTGGGCTGTTGTGCAGAAAATGCATCGAGATTCCTGACATCAGGAGGAGAATAAAAAAGAAGGAAGGTGTACTTCAGCTTCAGCAGGACTGATGCACACTGTTTCCATTAGCTAGATGTTCCTAGCACCCTGTATGATTCCTGGGGACACTGGATTACCTTCTGAAGGCTCTCTCTGGTCCATAATACTAGAACTAGGCACTGATTCCATCCCACTAAGGAGGCAAGGCACCAGCTTATAGGCTGTTGCAATGTATAGTCTCGGCTGCTGAAAGAGACAGTCTTTGGGTTTACGGATTAAATCAAACAAGCTTGTTGTGGCAGACGGCATTCCTGTCACAGGTGTCCTCCAGAAATCACTTGGAAACATTGCTGAGAAGGACCATATAAACCTTGAGAGGGAGCCCAGAAAAGTTGTGAATGTGTCTGAGGCCGGGCTGGATGGGGCTTTGAGCAACCTGCTCTAGTGGGAGGTGTCCCTGCCCATGGCAGGGGGGTTTGGAACTCGATGATCTTTAAGGTCCCTTTCAACTCTAACCATTCTATGATTCTAATTTACATGCTGCTCCTGGAGTGCTAATTGCTACTAGGATGATTTATGGAGTGCAAGAGAGAAGGTGCTATCCGCTATCAATTATCTGTCAGTCTGGTGACATCTTTTATAGTTGAAATGGTTTCAGGACTTAGGTTCAAGGCTGCCCTTGAGTTTGGCTTGGCAAAGGCCTGCTAGAGGTCATGTTGCTACACTGTCTCCTCCTCTATCTTCATTTTCAGTAAGGGTATGGCTCCACTGAGTGCACTGTTTTGCCTGCAAGACCTCTTCTGGACCCTAGAACCATCCCTATGGTTATGAAGTTATCTCAGGTCTTAGTTTTTTCCCTTTTTCATACCCTGATGGCTTGTTGAATTAAAAGGCTTTCCAAAGTTGCTTTTAGGTGAAGTACCACAACCACACCTCTCAACCCACAGTTCTAAACCATTTGAAGACAGTGACAGACTTAAATACACAAAGTATAGCTAAAACATCTCCTTGTGAAAATCCACATTACCCGAATCATACAAATAACTCCACAGAATAAGAAGGGAATTGTTGACCTAGTCATAGCTCAGCCTCTGAAAGGTCTTCAAATTTTCAAAATTTCGTCTCTGGATTGATATGTATTGGCATTGCCTAAACCTTTGAACTCACTGGCTTTCTTTTAGAGACTTTTTGAGAAAGACTGCACTTTTGCTCTATTTTTCTTGTCAGGGGAAGTCTCCTGTCTCCTATTCATATATACAGATTCAGAAATCCTAGCTTTTAGTGAAGGCTAAGGCAAGAGACTTAAAAGGTAAGCAAGCAATTGGCACATTAATGGATATTTGAGGTTAGACACTCTGATAGCAGCAATAGCCACCACAGTCTAAAAATATCTTGTAAGATTACATTAAACCCAAGGAGCTTGTGTGAGAGCTATTTTCATGTGAAAACAAGAAAGCAATGTCTATGATTTTCAAGGCAAACCTATTTGTTGTTTTGCAAATGCTTCATCTGGAGAATTTTTCTATCTTCTCCTGTTGTGTCCTGCTCAAAACCCCCCTCATGTTTTTGTTCTTTTCACTGTTTAATGTTTATCTTCCTTTGCAAAAATAAAAAGTCAGATGGGAAACTGTCTTTTCTGGGCATTCCCACAGCTCCTATTTGCATTTTTGAGCCATATCTCAATAGCACGGTGTTCTCCAGATAATCTGGGATCACAGAGGCTATGCAGGTAGCAATCACAGTACTATGCACAGCTCTAAATGACTATGTCAAGCAAGAATCAACAGCCCAGAAAGAAAACAGACCGACTGAAAGTGCAAAGGTTAGCTGGCAACTTTACCCCAACAAATATATGCAGTCCTGGCTCCTGTAAACTGCAGGTTAAAGGGCAATGACATCCTGGAGTGGTGATTCCTTTCTCTGTTGTCTTTCCACAATAAATTTCAGTCTATACTTTACGGTCCTGTGTGGACCAGAAGCAGAGAGTGACATAGGGTTTCAAGAAAGCCTTTAATCTGAAGATACTTCAAAAATTTCAGAAAACCTTGATCTAATCTGACAAATTGCAGCATCTCCAGAGGATTCATTCAACTTGAAATATTTCTTTCTTTTTTTTTCTTTTTTTTTTTTTATTTATTTATCTGCAGTCATGATGTGAGGAGGTGATAAAAGTGCCCCCCCCATTGCTGAAGTGAAAGGCATCCCATTTCTCTGGTGCTGATGTTCTGACAGCTCAAATAGTAAGCAGCAAGGGTTTTATTTGGTTTTTGTCTGTCTGTTGAGTTTTTTTTTTCCTCCTGCATGTGGGCTGGAACTGCACTACCAGCAGAAGAAGACTGTAGAAGAGCTACAGAAGGGTTCAATGGTGAAGGGCCTAGTTGCTGGGACTAGTCTGGTTCTCAGTGGGTCTTAAGGAACGTGGGCAAATGGAAGGTTTCTGTAGGAGAAAAAGATGCTAACACAAAATTCTGCAGTAAAGCAGGAGTCAAATGTCCTGTTTTTACAGCCTCTGGCTTGTGTCCAGTCTTTAACCTCCCCATTCCCTCCCGGTTCAGCATGCAGCATTAGGCAATGCTCAGTTCTGCCTGAGCCTTGGATGGCTTTTTTGGACAACTTCGGATGGCAGCACTGATGCCAGCAAAGATCCATGCCTCAAGGTTTTCAACTGGAACCAGTCTTTCCTGGTGTCTCTTTCTTGATAAATTAGAGCTAAGTAAACAGCTGCCAAAAGAGATTTAAAGAAGCACCAATATAAACAGGAACATTTTGCTGCTCTTTTTACTTGGCAGGACCAAATGCAGCTGCCTGCTGAACTGGGTAAATAGGGAACAGGGCAGTATTACACTTCACCTCTTTATCAGGGTTCAAGGCAAAACTTTTCCTCCTTTTTTCCTATTTTGTGCATATTTTGGAGTTGTTTTTAGAAGTTAATTTTGTCATTTTTTTATGTTTCTGTCTGGGTTTCTGGAAAATGAGCTAGCTGAAACTGATTGCGAAATTATTCCCTATCAAAAGGTAAATACGAATCATGCAGAAATGCTGACAATAGAAAGAGGTTTTCACCAAAAAAAAAAAAAAATCCTCTGTTTTAAAAAGACTATACTTTGGTTACCAATTTTATACTTGTATGGTTTATGTTATGAATAAGCAGAAGTTGCAAATCTGCTGTCCTGGACCAGACCAAAAGCTGAGCCAATTCCTCCCACTTTGGAGAGTAAGGGAGAAGACCAAGCAGAAGATGTCATGATTTCATATAGAGGAGTGGTAGCGAACCTACCTTCGCACAAGGTCTCCAACCCCATTATGGGATGGAGATTATCTAACCATGAAGTGTAATAAGTATTACACAACATTTATTCACCATGACAATTCTGACATTCTTGTTCACCTTACGCACACCCAATGGTGCTTTAAAACTTGCCAAGATACTGACTTGGGCCATCTCTCTGTTTCTGATTTCCATGGCTTAATTACACACAATGGGAAAACACTTCTTTTCCTCTGTTGTGATTTTTCCACCTTGTAACAATGGAGGTCTTTACTGATTCCCATACTCTCACACTGCAGCACACCCATTCAAAGGAATAAGTGCTTTTACGGTAGTTTTACATGTTCAATTAAGATCACTTTTATCGGGTATGAGATAGAAAGAGATGATCCCTGGCTGTAGCTGCTCACAGTTTGAGCAGATGAGGCTAAAGGCCAAGGGAAACCGACATTACTTCACAAAGTCACAGCATGCATTCAGCCTCTCCACCCATGTCAGCTGCTCTGATCCCTTCATCATCTCTGTGATGCTGCCCTGGACTCACTCCAGTGTGTTCATGTCTCTCCTGAACTGGAGACCCCACATCTGGACCCACTCTTACTCCAGATGAGCAGATGGGAGGATCATCTTCCTCATCATGATGGTAAATCTCTTCCTAATGCAGCCCAAGATACCATTTGCCCTCTTTGTCACAAGGACACATTGCTGGCTCATGTTGAACCTGATGTCCACCAGGACCTCCAGGTCCCTCTCTGCCAGGCTGCTTCCAGCTGGTCAGCCCTGAGCTTATACTGGTGCAGGACTTTGAACATGATAAAGTTCTTGCCAGCCCATTTCTCCAGTTCTCTGAATAGCTGCACAATCTTCTGGTGTATCAGCCACTCCTCCCAGTTTTGTATTGTCTGCACGCAATGGCCAGACATTTCACATCAAAAGAGGTGAGCAGTCCTCAGATTATACAGAAAGGCTGGGTAAAATCAGGAATTGGCTTCAATCAGAGATTATCCTTTTATGTGCAACAAATTTTCCCTTTAACACACAGCAATTCTATTTTTTAACCACTTGGTTAGGAATATCATATCTGTTTCCTTTCTAGACTATTTTTATTATCATTGCAACCTGCAGCGAGTTGCAACAGAGCAAAACTATAAATCACTTGTTCCTGTCTCAAAATTTTTATCTAACAAGATAGCTCAGTGTGGAAGGGTACCCACTGGAATGGGGCTGCAGACTCTGACCATCAGACCTTCCCTCTGCCTTCTGCTGCTGAAGATCTCGGGGTCCCAGTCTCACCTGAGCCCTCTGAAATTTTTCGAACTCCCAGTGAATTTGCCAGCCTCTGAGCATTCATCAGTGCAGGTCCTTTTGTTTAATGATCACTAGCAATAAGCAGGAAAGATGGGAGAGTACTTTCTGGGTCAGATCAGTTTCCGTCTGTTCTGGTGCTCTGTGGAAAGCACACAAATCTTGCTGCAATCTAGGGTCCCATTGTCCCTGTAGTGGCCTGCACAGTGGTTGTAGGATTAGGGAAGTTAGAGAGTACACCTTGGCTTCTTTTTTTTTAGGATGTGTTTATGAACCTGTTGGTCACGAGACCTTTCTCAGTCCTTCTGCACCTAATGGTACCATTTGTTTCTATAACCTCCAGTGGTAACAAGTCCCCAGATCTGTCTGTTTGCCATGTAAAAATGGTCTTCCTACTATCTGTTATGAATTCATTTATGTTTCACTGAGTGCCCACAATTCTATTGAGGGATCAGGTGAACGGTATTTCTGCATTCACCTTACTATTATTGCCCTCATGTTTTATAAGCCTCTGTCATATCCATCCCCAGCCTTCACCTCTCTTGTTTGAAGCAATCCAGCCTTTTCAGTCTCTCTTCATAAGCAGCTTGCACCATCCTCTTCATCATTTTGATTGTCATTACCTGTAGTTTTTTAAATTCCATTTGTCTATCTTTGGATGCAGAGAGCAGAGCTGCACAAAATACTCAAGTTCTATGGGTGCCCCAAGGTTTCCAGCATGGCTTCTTCCACCAGCATGACCTGTAGTGTATTCCAATAAAATCAAACTGAACCAAGATGCAACCAGTACAGCAGGCTAAGAGCATCAGAGATGTGTGTAGGTAAAAGCTATTGTCAGCAAGAATTGGGATAGGCACTGAAAAGTTTAGAAATTACAACCCAGTGAGAACAGGAAGAACATGATGCTTAGAGTAATCAGAGATTTGCTACTGGAGCCTTACAGAAAAAAGAGCTGTCCTACTTGCTAAAGATGCAGTGCAGTGTGGTAAAGAAATCACAAGCAGCTCCTGTGGCAAGGAGCTGGAGGTGGAAGAGATGGGAACAGGAGAAAGTGCTTGAGCAACCACTGGGTGCAGAAAAAGAGGATAAATAATTCAAAACTTTCTCTCCTATGATCCATGGCCGCTAAAAACAATTAAAGAGTTAAACAAAAAAATATTATCCCCTGGTATTGAGAATACAACTTAATGATCTGCAAAGCAAAGAACGTGGAGGAAAATTCACCCAGAACCTAATTTTTCACCGTAAAAAGAAACTGATTGAAAGCAGTAACAACAAACAGCAGAGCTACTTAAATGCAGATTACCACAGGGTAAAACCCCAGTGCAAATGCCTATGATTTTATGAAAGCAATCTAATTAGTCACAAGTGACTAGGACTAAGGATTGCAATCAACCACTATGGGAGAAGGCTAAAAGATACGATCTCCAGTTTGCGACAGACGACAGAGCTCTTGGAAAAGAGCACAAAGGCAATGAGGTTTTACAAAGGAAGTGAGGTTTAAGAGGGAAGCTGCATCAGCGATGAAAAAAGGGAGCCCTTGCAACAAGATAAAGAGGGTCAGGTAGTTCTGATATAGAAAAGATAAGGCCAGAAAAAGATAAGAAAAGAGGAAAAGGATGTTTTAATGTAGAACAAATCTCCAGTCTTTGGGTAAAAGATCTTAAGGACAACAAAAGTGAGGGTGAATATCAGTGTAACATGCCCCATCTGCACCCCCCACAACCAGCTTAACAAATTCTTTATAGGGTGGACCTGCAGTACGTGGGGCTGGAGAAAGCCAACTCTTCCTCTACACATTAGACAGCTCTAAGTGTCTCAGTGAAAGCTTTCATCTGACTGGGTGGAAAATGAAGAAAAAAATCTTTTTCAATAAACATGAAAAGCAGCAAAAAATATAAGCAAAACCTTAAAGCTGCAGTCACCTCAGGTGGATGTCTAGGTAGGGCCAAAGCTATGCCCCTGTAGGTGATGTTACCACTGGAGTTGTGGTTCACAAAAGGCACGTATTCAGGTTTTAGATCTAAACTACCTTCTCCATAACTTTGTGCCAGACTGTGGTTTTTATCTGGGTTTAGGACCTGATCTGGCATTACTGCCTTACTATCTCACAGTCTATGATAAATGACATTTCAGATGAGGGCAGTGATCTGGCATCCTTCTACGGCACTGCTGGAGAGGCAGAGTAAGAAGGGCAGATAAGCAGATTTAATCTTCTGCTGCAAGCCGATGCCAGGGGATGCGGGAGGAGGGCTAAGCAGAGCCTCCTCCTTGTCATCCTTATGCAGGCTGCGGCCAGATAAGGGCACAAATGGAGCGGAAAGATTCAGATTAGACCAACAACATCAGGCTAGTAAAATACCTGCTTATTCAGTGCTGCGGTTTTAGGTGGGAAAACACAGCAAACAGGCCCTTTCCTCACATATGCATGTGTTCAGCCTCCTCCCACCCCACCAGGGAGGGCAGCTATTCTTGACTCCGGTTGAGCTATTCATGACACCCAGAGTGGGGAAACTGAAGCACAGAGATTAAGTGACTTCCTCACCAGTGGTGGTGACAACCAGGAAAGGAACTCAGATTTCCTGCCTCACCATTTTGGGATCTAGCCACAAACCTTTCCACCACAGGGTCTGCAAAACTCTCCTTTGCTTATCCCCCTGCTCTAAGCAAACTCCTCTGCTTCATTAGCAACCAACTGCTGCAGGGAAATCATGCATGGCATTTAGTCCACTTGCCCCTTTCATGTCCCTCTCTGTTCCTACAGAGCTCACTAACTTCAAATACCACTGCCCAAAGCAGAAAGGATCCTGCTGGCATAGTGCATCCCTACTGACTCTCACAATCATCCCCTGAGGCTCTCTGGAGCCTCTCTACCTTCTGCACAGGAGCAGGGGATGGGCACAGACCCCTGTACCTCTCCATCACCTGCAAGCTTCATCATATGGCCTGTTGTACTGAGGACCACCAAGATGATTAGAGGACTGAAGCAGGACCGCAAAGATGATTAGAAGTCTGGAGCATCTCTCTTATGAGGAAAGGTTGAGGGCTTTTCAGTCTGGAGAAAAGGCTGAGGGGGATCTGATCAAAACCTACAAATATTTAAAGGTTGGGTGTTGAGGGGAGAGGGCCAGTCTTTTTTCAGTGGTGCCCAGTGAGAGGACAAGAGGAAATGGGCACAAACTTGAACATAAGAAGTTCCATCTAAACAGGAGGAAGAACTTCTTCCCTCTGAGGGTGGCAGAGCACTGGAAGAGGCTGCCCAGAGAGGTGGTGGAGTTTCCATCTCTGGAGATTTCAAAACCCACCTGGACTTGTTCCTGTGTAATCTGCTCTAGGAGGACCTGCTTTGGCAGGGGGGTTGGACAAGATGATCTCCAGACATCCCTTCCAACCCCATATCATTCTGTGGTCATACAAGCTGCCTGGTTTTGAGGCTTATGCAAAGGCAAGCTTAACTCTGGTGTGTTCTGAATGAAGGGACTTGTTTGTTTGTTTGTGCCTGGCATGCAAACCCCTGTAATACAGTGTATTGATGTTTCTGACTTCTGATATAGATGGGCCTGTCTGAAATGTCATTACCTGAAACCTGAAAAGCCTTTATTCTTGCGTACCAGGGTCTATTTTTAATGCACGTCATGATCCTTCACTCAGGAGCGATCACTATCTCCCCATTAATTTCTCCTCTCCATTTCATTCCTCAGAACAACTTGCTGAGCAGCCTCTGATCTTGCCGCTGCTCCCGTTCCCCTCCCCAGACCAAGGAAGAAAAGCTTCTCGCTATCTGCAGAAACACCCTGCCCTCCTGCCCTGTGCCCTGCAGCCCTGGCACAGTCCTTGTCCCCAGCGGCCGGGCTGCAACTGCCTCCTTTATCTGCCCTCACCAGCCCTTCCTCTGTCTTTTCACTCTGCCATCAAGGTCTGGGGCAGCTTCCTGTAATATTTTCTGAGCCACTTGTATCTTAACTTCTGCCTCAAGTAATCTCTGCCTCTGGCGAGTATTTTCCACATCACATCTTTCTGCAGACCATATATCTTTCTCCGCTCCTGTCCCTCACACTTCCTGTGATCCTACTGAATCTCTTTTTTAGTGATTTTAGGGTTTCCTGTTCTCAGGGGCCAGGATCTCCAGGCAGTATAATAGAAACTGCCAAGCCAGTTTGCCTTTGACCTTCTGATTAAAGTATATAAGCTAACTCTTGCTCTGCGACACTCAAAGTATACCTTGCACAGTTTGGTTTCTTCTACTTTTTTTTTTTTCCCCTTTGTGTTTTTGGACTACAGCCTGCTTGCTGCAGTTAGTTAAGACTTTTCACAAAAAAATTGGTTACAGGCAATGTATTTTACACCTTGGCATTAAATAACTGTGTATATATGGGGGTCTAAAAGAAGTTGCAAATGTTCTATATATTATGTCTTGAAACTAAAAAGAATGGGCATCGTATAAAAAATATAGATCTAAATTCATAACACTCTATGTTTTTCCCTTTGTTTAGGGGAAATCAGGACGTTTAGTGAAGATTATGCTTTGAATGTATGTACCATTAAAAAGCATATTTTGGAAAGCGGATAAATGGAAAAGAACCATAACTGAGAATTTCCATGCGCTGTGCTTCTTTGTTTAACACCAAGCAGCATCAATATCCAAATTAACACAGTTTATTATGAAATTTACTTTTTTTTCCCTTTAGAAGTGGATAAAAAAAATAATCCAATTAATAGATTAGTTTTAAATTATGTTGATGAGAGATTCTTTAAAAGTGTAAATATTGGCCAATATACATGTATAAAATTTTGCTCATATTTTTCACACACCTACATTTTTTTTTTCCCATTGGTTTGTTAAAAACTCAATCTGTCAGTGGTCTTCTTCCTGGAGAGAGCTGGACTAGGAGTTTTCTTCTCAGCACATTCATTAGATTCAGAACTTGACCAGATGAAAGTTATTTCTCCATCTTTGGTTGCAGCCAGAAATAACTCAGATGTGATGGGGTACTCTTAGAGGATATTCCAAGCTTAGGGATATTCCAAGCCCGTACCTCTGCTGAGAGGCTGACCTGCAGCCTTGCACATCTCAGTGTGGTGGAGTTCATGAGAACATCCGCATGCAGATGCCCCCTTCCTTTGAAATCACCTGCTTAATTTGAAATATATACATGCAATAAGATTACACACGTGCTGCAATGTGCTCCTAAGTTTCTACAGCATTGGGAACTTACTGAAGAAATTAACTATTAAAAAATCAGATGCTCGCACTATTCACCTTCTGCCATCTCACACAAGTCAGAGTCTCCCATGACAGAGCTCTGTGGCGACTCTGGTTTCCAGTTAGCCAACACCTTGAGCAGCTTTTCTAGACTGAGAACATCATGACTCCAGAAAATGCATCTAGGATAAGTATACTCAGGAAGCTAAAAACTTCTGTTCCCATACCTTAGGACCCAAA
This sequence comes from Pedionomus torquatus, assembly GCA_013398155.1. NCBI lineage: Eukaryota > Metazoa > Chordata > Aves > Charadriiformes > Pedionomidae > Pedionomus > Pedionomus torquatus. The sequence goes on along the minus strand of VZRU01005395.1, from coordinate 318,566 downwards.
CAATACATTTTAAACCCACTGCATTTCTGCATCCAGAAAATCAAAAAATTCAATCTCAGAAATGTTGGTGCCAGTCCACTAGCATTACCCAGCAACACATACTTACCTGGTGGGAAAATAGGACTTCAGGGGATGGGAGAAATGATAACTGCTAAATCCATGTCAAGCAGTCTCTGTTCAGGACTCTGGGATTCGCACTGGCTGTCAGGCTCTTCAGATGGAGGTGACAGAGGTAAATGGAGTGTCTCAGCTTCAGTTTTTGCTCTATATACTCATGTTGCTGTGGCTGCCATCAGTGTAAGCACCTGAGTTTCTCCTGGGGCACCCATTCAATGAGGAGTGTGGGGCTGCTCATGAGCAGGACTCCGTGTCCAGGACTTGAAGAGCTCAGGTCCCATGGCATCCCAGATGTGCCAAGAAAGATGATGCTGAAAAAGATCTTGGGGAGGTCACAGCCTACACTTTCTGCCCAGGAAAATGCAGACATATGTATCTGGCTGGTTGAGCACCCATTGAACTATTTTACATCTGTTGTGACTGTGGCGTTGAAGGGTATCTTAGGCCATGCTGGGATCTTTGGTTACTTAAGGTTATGCCAACCCAAGCAAACTCAGTTTCCAGGTGGTTCCGTGTGGAGCCAAGTTTGCTCAGTCTGCTTTTCTGTGATTCTGCCTTTTCTCTTACTTAACTGGGGGAGCAAACTGGGACCGTCAGGGCTAAGGGCTTGGCTGGATCCAGTGCAGATGGCTGTCTCCAAACCGGTCCCCTCTGCATGGTCTAAGGGTACAGATAAACACTTTTACAGCACAGTTAATCTCTTCTGAAGCAGTTTTTCTACCCGATCAGAAACACCTTGCACTGAGCACCCATTCCTGTGCTGCTGACATTGCTGGGAGCTACACCCTCAACAAGGCTGTCTTTGGGTCTCAGGTACCTGTTGGACTTAGTAGTCACTAATCATACTCTGGAAAGATTTGCAGAGTTGATGCCAGAGTTCAGTCATGTTGGAGGGGAAAGTCAAGTTGGAGGGGAAAGCGCGAACTGCAAAGACCTGCAATGGAGAGTCAGACAAAAATGAGTGGCTCTCCACATAACACCCTCGTGTCCTCCACATAAAGCTCTTACTGTGTTCTTTATCTCCCTGCTTAACTTACGAATCTGCCTGATAGATAGATGAAATTGTGATTTTCAGCTGCTTCACCTGTGATCTCCCTGGCTGTTTTCTCTTCTAAAGTTAGCCTGAGTAAATATTTGACTCTGTCCACTAAGCCACTGCATACCGTTGTGTAACCTAATAAACCCTTTTATTTCATTAGCATCAGTTTATCCAATGTTCCGAACTAATTGAGAGTGGATTTCCAAGAAGAAAAAGGAAGAACATGTTCACAACCACAGACATCTCCTCACCTGTTTATGAAAGACAGCGTGGGTTCTGCAGGACAGAAAAAATACTGGCAAAAAATACTGCATCTCACCTTTCTGCAATTTTCTCAGTCCGTATAAATTCCCTGAACTAAAACCCACATCCTTCAGTTTTAAAATACAAATAAAAGCTAAAAAGTAAGGTTGCTGTTTTCCTCCTCCCAGTAGGGGTTACAGAAGCAGATTCTGCCCTTACTTACGTGGTGATTGCCTTCCTCCTTGCGCTGTACCATGGAAATTGGGGAGGAGGCTGGACATGTGCAGGTGGCAAGTGGTGACCACCGTCTTATTTGTAGCCACTTGCTTCAGCAGTGTGGGATCTTTGTAAGGAAAAGGGGAATCGTGCCAAACACCACGGCAGCAACCAGCCATATCCCAAGCCTGTGTCCTGCTGCAGTCACCTTGACCTCCCTGACCACGCAGCGGTGCAGTCACTCCTCCTGCCATGTCTTCTGCTGTCTCGCCTTCAGCCAGATGGGCTTTGTTGCTGCTGCTCTGTGATCTCAGTTTGGTACTCAATAGGACCTTCTGGCCCACATCTGAAAACCTTGGGCATACAATGCTTTATAAAGTTATGGAAAATACACAGCACAGGTTCTTTTCCAAGAAGCTTTGCATCTAGGTGATGAAAAGACATAGAATCATAGAATGGTTAGAGTTAGAAGGAATCTTAAAAGATTTTGTTCCAACACCTCTGCCATGGTTAGGGACACTTCCCACCAGACCAGGCGGCTCAAACGCCATCCAGACTGGCCTTGAACACTGCCAGGGATGGGACATCCACAGCAATCTCTGGGCAACCTGTTCCAGTGCCTCACCACCCTCTCAGTAAAGAATTTCTTCTTAATGTCTCATCTAAATCTCCCCTCTTCCAATTTAAAACCGTTACCCCGTGTTCTGTGACTACACTTCCTGACAAAGAGTCCCTCTCCAGCTCCCCTATAGGCTCCCTTTAGGTACTGAAAAATGGCTATAAGGTATCCCAGAGCCATCTCTTCTCCTAGTCAAATAACCCCAACTATTTTAACCTGTCTTCGTAAGGGAAGTGTTCCAGCCCTTTGGCCATCTTTGTCGCCCTCCTCTGGACTGGACTCCCTCCAATAGGTTCATGTTCTTCTTGTGTTGTGGGCCCCAGAGCTGGATGCAGTACTCCAGATGAGATCTCAGAAGAGCAGAGTATCTCTGGAGTCATGAGAACAACGTGATCCAGTACAAACTCTGCTATGGCAAAATAACCCCTTCAAAACACTCCGATATATCTTGAGCGATATTTGGAGTAGCAGCAGGAGATTGTACCTTTACAGAGTTTCTCATCATGCAGCCACAACAGCCGTGACATGATAAATGGCACTCAAAAAGCAGATTTGTCATTTTGAGGACCCACAGCGTCACCCTTCAGAAGCCCCCAGGAGCCAAACAGATCTCCCGACAAGATGCCAGGATCCAGTAATACAGTAATCCAGGATACAGTATTTACTGTAATTTAGTGCTCTGAATTATCCTCTGAACCACGGCTTTATGTTCAGGTGTTGCCATACCTGGGCTGCATACCAAAAGCAGGTGGTTTGAAAATAGCCTGACATCTCTTCTCATTAGAAGAACAAGGAATGTCTGGTAGAACTTCTCATAGTTCATACACTGTTTGTGAAACAGTTTTCAGCCTTTTTGTCATTCTGGATTTAAAAAAAATCAAAACCAAAAAGCTCTCTATACTGATCCCATTTAAGTAGATAGCTGACACGTTTTTATCAGTGCTGTGACATTCGTGTGTGCTGCCAAGTGGGTCTGGGGAAGGGGATCCAGAGGAATCCATGTATTTTATAAACAAACCAAGCAGTGCAAGTATGAGTTCAAGTACAAGTTGTTACTGAAACCAAAGGGAGGACAACATTGCTATGACATACTCAGATTCAGAGCCATTTCCAAGTCAAAGTGCTGGCAAGATGATCTTCTGGAATTTGCTTGGGTCGCTGTCCTGGAAGTCCCTGGGACATGTTAACTCCTCACAGCGTTAGCAGGACAGCTGTAAGAAGACTTGTAGTCTATTCTGCTGTCATGGACCGGAGCACCAGACCCGATGTGCAGGTTTCTCTCCAAGCTGCAAGTGAGGATGGATCCTTATAGGGATCCCCATAGTATTGAGGTATGGAGCAGCAGGGCCACCTGAGTCAAAGGCAGAATGGTTGGCCACCCCGTTCAAAGTTCTGACAGCATTTGTTGAAGTGAAAGCTATATTTCACAAACCAAGTAGCTTGCCTGGTAATTTGCCCGTTTTCAGCCAAAAAGGAGTGAGACAATCCTACGCCAAGCTGTGAGACCATCTCTCTGCTCAGGGCAGTAGTAACAGAGGCAGCAGAAGCACTGTCCTTCTTGAACAGGGACAAGTCTGCTGCTGAACTACACAGGTGTCCTTTGAGCAAGGTTGGGAAGGCTTGGAGAAAGCAGATCTGCTCCATGACCTGTTCAGTGAGGCCATGGGAGCTGGAGCATGACCAAGGCTTCTCTTTATCTTTATGTCCAGGAGATTCAAAATCCTGTCAAACTTCTGGAGGCAATAATTCAGGATTAGAATTGTTGTATCTGGGCAGTTTGTACAACAGAGGGTAGAAAGAAAACCAAGGAATTGGGATGACAATGCAGAAATGATACAGACAATATGGACAAGACCTTTTTCAAGGTTTTTCCCCTAACTTGGCCTTTCTGTGGAACATTTGCAGAGCTGTTTCTAAGGGAGAAGGACCTCTAAGAGTTAAGCTAGTCTTTTAAGAGTCATCTTCTGAAAATCATTCATAAATTCCTATTTAAAGTTCATGAGGCTGCTAGGCTACAAACAAGGACACCAAAAACACTGAGGAAAAAAAATTATAATAAAATATGAATAAAATATGTGTCCTCTTCTGACTCTTGCCCATTTCTGACTCTGATCTTTCAAGGTCAACTGCAAATCCAGAGAATGAGCTCATGTCCTGCCTCTGCAGCCTGGCACTGCTGCCAGGACCTCTAGCGGAGCCAGGACTGGGCACAGCTTCAGCCCCACACTCTGCCCCTACAAAACCTGCCTGTCACCCAGCAAAAGGCGCGTGGCCGGCCTGGGACCAGTGCAGAATGCGCCTGGGCATCTGTTTTCTTGCCTTTTCACTTTCTCTGTGAGTCCTGGAATGTATTTGCACCCGATGGAAAAAACATGAAGGGCAGGGCAAAGTGGCCAGGAACATCACTCTCCCTGTCGCCCTCCCTGTGAGGGCTGTCGGGCATGGTGGCTCACACCAGCATCGGTACCCAGGGACATGGGAGAAGCCCCTGATGCCTGCAGCAGTTGAACTGCCCAGGGATGAGCTGCATTTTGGGGATAATGCATTTTGGAATTAAAAAAAGGAAAGCGTACCGTCTGCACAAACTCAGTCACATGGGCTCCAGGGAAAGAGGTGAAACCTGTTTTGATCAGAAAATTGGCTCACAAGGAGTACAAAATACTTCACAAACTTTCGAACCCGTCTTCTCCCTGTCTTCATTAACGGGCATCTTTTATCCTGTCCTAAGCGACAGTAACAAGTCTAATTAGTTTAACATGTACAACAAATGGTTTTATTGACAAAAAAGAACCCTTTGAAATATACATTACATTTACAAAGGATTAAATTACACCCTATTATCCATTTTCCATAAAATAAAGATTACTTTGATAAATCATGACTAATGTTATCTTTGGCTGATAAGAACTCTGTGCTTATTTGTGTGGCTTCTATAAATAGTGTGTTCTGAATTTATTTTTTTTTCCTCCCTAAATATAGTCAATGATACAGTCTGCCAGGCATTTTCCTGCAATTTGACAATGCCACATCTGTGAACTAGGCTGCAAATGAAAGCTTCATTGTCTGAATACGAAACATGCAACAGTCTTTTCCTTTTTTGTCAGCTGCTCTGCCATAATCTATCAAACACCTTTCAACCATATCTTGCTCCATCAAGGTTTCCTTATTGCTAAAGCAAGGTAGTCAAAATAAACTCTTTCTTTTTTAAATTTTTTTTTCTTTTAATATTTATAAGACAAAAAAGCCTTTGTGGTTCATCTTTTCATTGTATGCAAAGATTGTGTAACGATTTAGCCTGAGGGAGGTCATACTCCAGTTTAGACCTTAGGATACATAAGATACGTATAGTAAGGTACAGACAATAAGAGATAAGTGTACATTTTCAGGTACAAAGGGCTCCTTTGCACCTTGCCTTTCATTAGCTTTGCACCAGAAGATTCTGCAGATCACAGAAAAATCACCTGCATCATCTTTCAGGAGTTGAAGAGATGGTCAAGAACCAAGACAGAAGCAATATCTCGGGTTTACTTCATTTCTCTTCCTACTACTTCTGTATGAAGTGGCTCTTTGCTTGAGGATGTAGGCAGCTGGGAGAATATCAGAAGAACACTTTGGTGTGACAAGAGGTTCAGACACCTGTTAAGCATTTGATAACCACATCTACTGGGCTAGTGGGAACATCACCACTGGAGCACCAGCCCAGCAACCAAGCTGGGCAACAAATGCTTGTTTTAGTACAGCACAGGAGCATCTTCAAATAGCCTTTAAAATACTTTTGAAGAAGTAGTTTTGATTCTGAAAAATTGAAGTTGGTTTCCTACCATGCAGCGGACAGTTGGAGAGACCTTCCTGCCATAAGAAAGGCATTGCCTCTCCTACTCTTCAGGTCAAATATCCAAGTTCAAGTTATATTCATTTCCCATCTTTTGAAATTCTTTCAAGACACAAATTGGCTCTGAGTTCAACCACCGCTTTGTACGTCACTGGGTGACTCAAAGCATCTCATTTTACTCCAAATTACCCAAGAGTTAGAATTGTTGCAGGGTTGTCTTGAAGTTTAGTTTTAAAAGTGCTTAAGAGCAGTGGGGAAAAGATCGTAGGGGTTCTGGAAACCTTTAACAAGGAAATCCAATATGTGAGGGAGTTTAGTTATATGAAATACCTTATGCTTCCACTGCCAGTTTCTTCTAATCTGCATTTTGAAAAGTCTTCAAACTTTTCAAATGTCAATTTAACATCAATTTATAGCATCTAACCCTACCATGGCTGTTTTGGATCGGTGCCCTCGTCATAAGCAAACGGCACTTTTTCCTGCATTTTTCCCTCAGAAGCAGGTGGCAGGAGATTTCAAACAAACCCACACCCATGTCTGTGCTGCTTCTGGAGGGTGTGTTTTTCTCATGGAAATACGTCTAACCCCTTCGTTTAATTTCCAAAATTTTATAAGCTTCCCACCCCCTGGGCTGCCTGCAAAGTGACTCAGCAAGGCAAGTAAAGGGATCAAAGAACAACTAGAGTCTTTTAAATGAATGGAAAAGCTTAGCGGTTCTGAAAGTATTTTCCTCCAACACATATTTCAAAAACATTAATAAAAATAATTACAGCTGAGTCTATCAACAGGCAAAATGCAGGGCTAAAGTCATAAATCTCAGAGAACAGGGAGTGGCACTCTGAAATGCTGCAAAACAAATGCATTATCACCTTTCCAAACCTCCTTAAGCTTCTTTTTTTCCTAGAACAGAATGTAAAAAAACCACCATGTCTGGGCTGCTGTGTTCTTGCTATAATTAAAACAACTTTGATATTTTATTTTCAGTGGTGTGCATATCTGTAAGGAGGGGAGGAGAAAATGGTACGTGCAGGATCCAACACAGAGGCATTATCAGCAATGTGGATGGAACAGCTTGGGTCCAGCCCAAACTCAACTCTGTAGCTTGCGGTTTGCTCAAAAAAATCTGGGGTGGGGGGTGGTAAAGACCTGAGATCCCGATTGTTTCAGGGACTCATGTATTGGAGTTCAAAGATAAGGCCCCTACCTAACAACTGGATGAAGGTCTAGGCCTTCAAGTCCTCAGGAGAACCCTGAGGCCAAACTCCTCCTTGCTTATTCCATCTCATGCCTCCCGTATTTTGCACTGATTTATGCACAGCTGCTACATCAGCAGAGAAGAAGCAGGGCTGCCCCATCCCGTACTACACAACAGCCAAGGGTTTGGATGTTCTCCAAGAAGGTGGGTGATGTCAATTCCAAACTCCTTTGGGTCCGGAACCCAGCTTTCCCACTGAACACAAAAATGCTCTTCCCCTCAGACAGCAATGCAAAACAAGGCCTTTTATGCATCTCGAGAAGTGGGCTGTCAAGGTGTCAAATGCCAAGACACGCAGCGTTCAAGCACCTCTCTTACCTGCTTCTCCCAAGCATATTGCTGCCCAGCACAGGTAACAGACCCGCTCTTTGAGGGCATGCCCCTCCATATATTGCCCTCCATTCAGGGGAGATTTAGATTAGGTATTAAGAAGAAATTCTTTCCTGTGAGGGTGGTGAGGCACTGGAACAGGTTGCCCAGAGAAGTTGTGGATGCACCATCCCTGGAGATGTTCAAGGCCAGGTTGGATGGGGCTTTGAGCAACCTGGTCTAGTGGGAGATGTCCCTGCCCATGGCAGGGGGTTGGAACTTGATGATTTTTAAGGTCCCTTCCAACTCTAACTATTCTATGATTCTAAAAGTGTTTAAGGACCGAGAGCAGAAGTGCTAACTAACCAGCCCAGCCAAGTGAGCATCTCCTCATCCACCATCATGCTCCAGTCAAACCCACAGCGACTGGTCTGGATACGGACCCAGTACCAACCCCCAGAATGATTCCATTTACTGCAACGCTTCTGGGTCATCCCTCAAACTCAGCAATTAGAGGACTGGTGCTTTACAGTTCCTGGTGTGGAAATCTTGGAAATTTGTAAAATAAAAAAAGGTCAGAAGTGCGAATCTAGAAAAGGCAGGTCAAAACCTAATCACCTTTTCCTTCCTCCTCTTAGGAAGTCAAGGAAAAACAAATAACAACACGGGAGACAGAAGTCAGCAATTCAAATGCTTTTATTGACATTCTTCCTCATTCATGATCCTTTGTCATTTACTTTAATTGCACAGACCAAAATTAGCGATAGACTTCAATCTTTATAAGTTACAACTTTTACAGCTTTTGTATTTTTATTATGAGAAGGTAAAATCATGGGTAAGTCTCTACATGGACTCAAAGACAGGAAGTAACTTTTTACTAATCCTCATGCAAACTACTGACTGCTTATTGGAGACTGAGGTGGAGTGTAATTTCAGGGAAAAGTTCATTCTTCTGAGTATGTTAAATCTCATAACAAGCTAATTTATAATCTTTTCATAACTGATGTAATTTTCATACATTAGATAATTATTATAGGCATATTAAGCAATATTAACATTATTAAACAACAATGAACAGCCTTCTGAATGCATACTACAGTAATGCAGGATCTGAGTAACCTAAAGTGCCTTACCTAGTAAAAGGGCATAATTTTCCATTACAGCTTTTCTAAGCTTCCAGATATTTTTATTTTTTTTTGTCTTACAGGTCTGGAGTTTTTAAACAGAATAATTTGTGCCTGATCCAAGAACTGCAGGGACACTTCAGACCTTCAAATCTTTTTCTACAATACCAACAGATTATGCCCATTTGGGAAAGGACCTATTGCTTTATTGTGGTATTACTGAGGAAGCTGATTGCTGAATGCACTGGATACGTCTTGTGCAGTGAGCTTTCTGAGAGACTATAATACATGTTATTGCTGCTCTTCTCTATTTCTTGCTCTTTTGCAAGCACACACTAAACGGCAGACTTGTCTGCCACTAAATATCTATTTTATACTGGGGGAATCTTATTACTGATAAAAATAAAATATGTTAAGATATTCAATATGAATGACTGCTCATCTCCCCCTTGATGTATATAAATAAGACACATCGAATGCGAGTGTAAACTCAGGCAACTGTAATAAAACCGTGGCACCCATGCAACAACACAGAGGAAAAAAAAACAAAGTGAAATGCTTCCAATGAAAGCATTCGAAATTATCCTTTACAAAAACACAAACAACACCTAACCCCAAAAGGCCCTGAATTCTTTTACTAACTTTTTGTTTCCTGAAGGTTCCTCTTTAACAAGGCTTTCCTAAAGTAAGAACATATATAAGGAATTTGCAGAAAATTATCCGAAGACCCAGAGTGTCCTACTTACCCACTTTTCATTTTTTTACTGGAAGAAAAGGTTCCCAAAATCATTAAATCTCTGTATCATTAGGTTTTTCCACACAGAGCAGGTTCAGCTTTACACCAAAGGAGGAAAGAAACTAAAGCTTTCTGTGGCTTTTTCATGGCTTTCTGTGCTTCAGCCTGGAACAACTACACACCCTGGCTCTCCCACATAACTCCCGGGACAACCAGTGGCTGCCACAGGTGAACTCAATTATTATCTTTTAGGGGCATTACTGCAGACATGTAAACCACTAAAATCTCTTGGTGGATTATTAACCAAGTAAATGCTTTTACTACAGCAGATGGACTTCTGCACTTAAAAAAAAAAAAAAAAGGCAAAATAAAAACCACGTATATGTGAAGGAATTATGGCCATACTCCTGTGCAGACCATTTTCTTCACCTACATTGTTACTGGTCCCAGCCTTAAGAGATCAGCAAGTTTCAACTGATACAAGGATTCTTACAGAATTACTGCACAAAAATAAATTCCTTCCAGTGAAACAAAATTATACAAATAACTTAAAGCATTGAGTTCCAAGTTATGTAAATGCATGTTGTTCAAGTATTTCTTTTTCTTACAGAAAACACCAGAAGTAGCAACAATGATAGCGAATTCCAAAAAAGCACATAAATTTTGCCCCAAAGATTTAATCAACGGGATTTGAAAAATAGCATCAAATATTCTGTATTGATTTATGAGCTGTAGAAGTGAGGTGCTTGAGACATTCAGAGTGTATCAGTTGCATTAAAATTGCAGTTATCAGCATCTACTGATGATAGGCTGAGAAAAAGAGGGAAAGAACATGGAAAAGAGCGAAGAATAATATTGGCGGGGTCGTGCAAGACACTAGTTCAACCTCTAGCTGAAAGGATTGTGTACAGCAAGGAAAAAGCTTCTTTCTCCTTTTCCAAAGAGACTGTATATTGTCAAGGTCCATTTCCATTAGATGAATACATTAAAATAATTTTTAATCTATATTCTATTTTCTGCCCTATAGAAGGTATTTCAAAGACACAGGAAACACTAGACTTTTGCCAAGCAGATTAAACAAAAGCACATTCCTACATATTTTAACTATACAGTTACACATTAAAATTCAAAACAGAAAAATAACTCAATGCAAACGCTTAACAAATACAGATTTATGAATTCTGATAAGAGTGGGAGAAGCAAGACTATGATAGGAGTGCCTGAACTTGATGAGGAGATCTGTGTAGTATGGTTTCCGGATCCTTATATTCATTTGATGGATCCATCACAGCTGCATATATCTCACTGTAAGCTCTGCAGACCAGTTCTGTTGACTGTTTTATTATCTGCTCTCTAAAAAAACAAAACAAGGGCATAATCAGCAAATTGTACAGAATATAACTGTACGACATACAAGAAATTAAAGACAGGGACTAAAAATACACATTAAAAAATCAGTCAGTTACATTAAAAAGCTCTTTTACTACAACTGTGAAAACAGCTTAAAGTTTAGAAAAAAAAAAAAGGCTTTTTCTTCTCTGTATCATAGACAGATAAACTCACACATATGATCTTGATAACCAAGAAATTAGCTTCCTTATTTCGACAATCATGAAAAAATAGTAGAAGGATTTAATCTGCATACATTAGTTTTTCACCTGCACTCCCCTGCATCTTCTAAAAGACTAAGAATCCTAGTGATCTACCTTCTACCTCCTGTGGCTTCTTTGCTGTCCTTTGTAAATATGCACCTTTTTTTTTTTTTTTTTTTTTTT
>VZRU01005395.1:285395-307285 GCA_013398155.1 Pedionomus torquatus | reverse complement strand
TTTTTTTTTTTTCCTCTCTACCAGCAAATATATTCTACTGGCTTTATCTTGACAGCAACTGATTCCCTAATCGGTCAAAAAGGAAGAGCTGAAAGCGATAATGGTCAGAGATCTAAAGCCTGCCACAGCCTTTTACCAACAATGCTATAAAGTCTGTGTCCTGTTATTTTTCTGGGTCTAAATGACTAACAATGCACAGAGACCAGGTACAAAATTTAACTGGAAACTTTCATGTTTTTTGAAGACAAACTAATATTTTTATTTTACGTTGCCCATTCAATCAGTTTACTCTCATCACCATGGTGATGTGTTTACAGCTGCAGATGCATTTTTATTTGTCAGAAACAGTAGCTACAACTATTTTGCAGCCAAACCCATGTAAGTGGAACACCAGGAGAAGCTGAGGAAACCAAGGTAACCAAGAATCAGCCCTGCTGTAACAAGCAGTGAAGGAACAGACACCAAAACTGCATTTGCTAAAATCAGGGCAGTACTGGGAATCAGCAAGTTAAAAAAAATAATCTTCAAGACCAAGGGCATAGAGCTTCATCTTTTCAGAAAATATTAAGAAATGGAAGCCATGAGAAAGAAGATTAAGAGACAAAACCTACATTTCATTCTGATGCACAGTATCCTGTTTTTCAATACACAGGATCAACTGCCGGTATTACTAGGTTACTAGCAACTGTAGAAACACTATTATAAGGGAAATACATTCAAAGTTTCAGGTGAAACAACTGTCTCTGTTCAGAGTCTGGGATCACTGAGCTACTGCTACATGACAATCTTTTAAGAAAGCATTGCACACAGAATTTGTGTAGACCAAACTGAATTGCATCAAATAATACTACGTTTTAAAAAAAGTTCATTATAATATTCTAGAGGACTGAACAGCATCAAATGAGTCTTTCCATCACATAATGTCAGTGTCATTAATCAGTACATTAGGATTTCAGTTGCCATAACAACATGATACATTTTATCACTAACACAAATGGCAGCATTTTCTAAAAATAGCAATTCCAGCATTCAGTTCCTGTGATCCAACAGAAATGAAAAGAGCTTTTCAAGACCAACCACCACATAAATAAATAGCTTAAAACTTTTTTTAAGCAAAGGAATTTGAAAGACAAGAGCATGCACTGGCAAATGTTGGAAGCAATGTTCTTTGTAGTTGTAAAGCTTAAATGATATTGCCAGTGAGTGTATAATACACGAGTCCCTTACCAAAAGCATATGGCCTGATTTTGGAACCAAAGAATTCTTGGGTTCCAGCTCAACCATTGGAACAGTGGATCACAATTACATGATTTCAAGGAAGTTGTCTTCAAAATTGACACAGAACTTCGGCAAAACTAACTTGCAAATTTCAACTACTATATCCAGAGATTAAAATTATAGTACTGGTTAGATGTTTTGCATGAGTTTTGAGAAATTTCAGAATTTTACTACATAAAATATTGACTACAAAGAGCAGGATTCCACAAGTGTGCATTTCTGTAAACAGGCATTTTAACTTCAAAAGATAACATGAATTCAATTTAAATTGCACTAAAAGTCTTAAAAAGTTTATCAATGGGATAAGGCCAAAAGTGCATATGTGACCAGTTTATCCTGGTTCATCTGAGAGAAGAAACGATTAAGTCAAAGTAATTTCACTGTTCCTGAGTCTTTACGGTAAAGTCTACTTCTGAAAAATTGCTTCTGTGTCAGCAGTGAAGAATTGAGGCTTTTAAAATACATTTACTGTTATTATGATTTTTAAATCGACCTGCATTTAAAAAAAAAAATACCAAGAGCTAAAATATAGGTTTAATAGCTTGACACCTAGAAGCAGAAGTTGCAATGTTTCACTGACGTTACTGCTCAGGTTTACCTGCTTGTCGTATACTGGAGCAGAACAGCTCCCATACAAGAGAGTGAGCTCTGCTGGCGGGAAAGGTAACCCCAGCTTTTCACAAACCAGTGAAAAGTCCCAGCATCCCCAATGCCAAGCCATGCACCAGGTATACCATATGGAACTGGAAGCCTTGGGATGAGGAGAACCAGAGCAATACAGCAGGAGAATTTGGCAGCTGGACTAGCTGATCATTGTAGGTTCCTTTGAACTATAACTGAACTATCCTATCCAAATTTCTAACAATTGACATTTTTCCCTTGACATACTTCATTTTCTAATTGCAGGATAAAGTAATATAACCCTCTCGTTACTAGGTACTAGTAATGAGACTCCAAATACTATTGCTTTACATAAAATGTGATGTACTGGTCTCAATTTCTCATATATTCTGTAACCTGCATTCTTCACAAAAGTTTAAAAAGTAATGTCAAGAAAAGTTTTTGGCAATATAGCACACCATTCTCTGAGTTTAAGTACTACAAAATGTCTTGATATGGTTCACATTCAATTGGAAAGAAGTTCGTGGTGCTTTCCCTAGCCTTAGGATTCAGTTAGATTCAAAAAACAGGAGATTAATAATAAAAGTTCTCCATTCCATACTTTAAAGAAGAAATCACTAAAAAACAAAACTTATTAGGTGAAGAGCAAAGTAACCTCAGCACAATATTCAAAGAGACAGAATGTCAATACTCTACAGCAGAAGACACAAAGTTGAACATTCTAGACCTGATGGAGCAGCAGGGATAAAAAAATCTTGAGTGGAAAGTTACATGTTTCATCCATCTCTGGAATGCTTACAAAATACTTCTAAACCAATTTACAACTAAGTTGACAAAAAACTGGTGACACAGTAGAATCTGTTCAAAATAGATGAGTGTAATTCATTTTGATGGTGTCCGTTAAGTCAAGAGTAACTGCTTCAGAAAGTTATACATTTACATATTCCTCGTTGCTTGCTCAAAAAGAGGAGAGTCAGGACAAAGCTGAATTGTGACCTGAAGGACAAGGCAAATAGGATGAGAGCTGATAATTTGAATTCTCATCATGATCCACTAAAACCTAAGCAAATTTATCTTTGTGATCATTATGCAGGCATAACAGAAATTCAAAGGTAAGGTACTTACTTCACAGTGGCACTCAGAAGAAAATTCAGCTGGGACATTACCAGACTATCTGGAGCAGACAGATAGCGATCAAACTGAGCCTAGGGGAGGGGGAGGGGAGGAGAAGAGAAGATGCAATTGACATTTTAGGTAGTTGCTGTTATATGAAAATAAGTAAAAACAGCTCTCTGAAAAGTGATCACATTAAAATGGCACCGCCTTCTTTGACAAATTTTTCTCTTTTTATATTTTTAAGATAGAGCCTAATATAATACAAATATTAAAATTATATTTATAAAGTTGTTTAAGGGAGAACTTAGTTGTCCAAAAAACAAACTTTAAGTTTCTGTCACCAAAACGTTCACTTTCTGACTCTAAGGAGTACAAGTGGAGGGACAAATAATGGGAATCCAGCTTCCACAACTACCCATCTAAGTTTCCTATGCAGCCATGGTGCCATTGAAAACAACAGCTAGACTAGTCAGTGCAGAGGGAATACAGGAGCCTTCAGACAGAAATCGAGTCTGCCTGCATTAGACATGTTGCACATTTCTTCTTCCATGTTTCTTTTTACTTTTTGGCTGGGAGTCACTGCTTAGTAATCTACTGAGCACTTACATGGCAAAAAAAACAAGCGCAAGAGACCCTGGAAGTGTTAATGGCCAGGTTGGGTGAGGCTTTGAGCAAGCTGATCTAGTGAAAGATGTCCCTGCCCATGGGGGGATTTGACTAGATCTTTAAAGGCTCCCTGCAACTCAAACCACTGTATGATCAAATGGGTGACTATAGAGAAGATGGGAACCAGGTCTTCTCACAGGTGAAAACATGAGGAACACTGGACATAGTAATTCTGATTAGTAGTACAAGTTCTCCACCAGGGATGTCATCAAACACTGAACAGGTTACCCAGAAGAGCTGTATAATCTCCATCCTTCAAATTACTCACTCAGGCAAGGCCACAGGCAACTTTACCTAACGATGGCAACCTTCCTAAACACTGGATAAATCTTCTTAAGTAGGTAAACCCTAAAATACATGCCTGTCTGTCATTTAAGTGTGTAAAAAGCAGGCACAAATGACTAACAAAGTCACTTAAAGCTCTCACAAATTAACTTTTGTGGATTATCTGACTTCAATTGGAAAGCAAGGGTGCTCCAGCTGAGAGAAAGGTTATGGACTTTACTAGAAGAGCATTTGCAAACACGTGTGAATAATTTAAAAGGCTAGGACCTGGAAATCTTTCCAGCTAAGGTGGGAGGTAGTGAATCTGTCTGCAAGTACTCCCTCCACACAGTTTAAATCCTGGGAAGCCAACAGATTAGGTTGATAGATGGGATTTATGTGGGTTTGATTTCAACATACTAGGTTCCGTTCTGGTTAAAGTACATTCACACAAGCAGGCATTAAACAAAGCAATGAGGAAAATAAAACAGTTGTATTCTTCTCTTAACTATTCAAGTAAATGACTATGTACTGCTACAGACACCAGAATTACCTATATGTATTTTAATGAGACGATCCCCAAGCTACAGTCTTTAATTCCACATTGGTCTACAACATCACGATTAATAGAAAATATTTTAAATGCAGAATTTGTAAATATTTATAAGAATGCATGCTGATCTGAGTAAATCACTGAGTGCTGTGCCAGAGCTCTGTTCATCTAAACGGCTTGGGAATCACTGGTTTAGAACCTGAACAGAGGAAAATAGGCTATACTGACACAACTCAGAGCGATTTAATAAACAATTTAAAAAGAAAAGAAGACTTTAAACAAAATATTTTTGAAAGATCTTTTTTTTTGGGGGGGACACATACATGTACTGCTGGATTAGTGGGCCTTATTTACAGTTAAACTTTCAGAATAAAGCTAAACTTGGCTAAGCAAGAAGAGTGACAGATCATATATTACTGCCCACTGGACTGTGATACTGCTATCTCCATGGAAATAGCCTTCACACCCTCTTAAGAAAAAATTATCAGCTAATAAATTGTTTTAAAATATATTGGAGCTTTCAACTTAAAAAATACAACTTCTGAGTTTGGCTGAACTATTTGCATAAAATCAAAGCCCTAGGACTAAAATTATAAATGATAGCAGAACTTGTATTTCAAAGCATACAGGCAAAAAAGAAACTTTCGTGATTAAAACTAATTAGAGCTAAGTATTTGCTTTTAGCTATTTCAGATGACTCACGGGATAGCATTCTTGTGAGGAAAGTTCTGTTTCTCAAGGCTTAGAAACTAATATTCTATTACTACCCGCTCATAAATAATTTATGTATTTATTACTTCAAGTGGTCAAATTACTACGAATGAAAAAAGTATTCCCAGACATGTAATTTAGCTATTCTTAAAGAGCATGACTGGTTAGATGAATATCTACTACATCACATTATTAATAGTATTCTTTCCCATGTCACAGCATCACCACCATAACATGAAATTCTAAAATGCTTACCATTGCAACCTTCAGAGACACGGAGTCCATACTTGACAAATTTGAGAGAGGACCCTAAGAATCAGTAGTCAAAAGAAAGAGATGAAAAAAAAAAGTCACACCAGTAAACAGAAAAAAAAAATAATAACAAGTTATACGGTCTGTTCAGTATTAAATTATTATTTGGTCCTGCTAAAAGATCTTAAATATTTGAAAACTGAACCCCTGTATCAATACTGAAACACTGTAATAGGTAATTTGTATTCTACCATTCTCTTGAATTAAAAACTCAAAATACTAAGTTCTTAATGTGTCATTTTGAGTACTTTTCTTTCTTCTTCACCATTAAATGATATATCCCCCAAAAAGTCTTCCGTAAGGCCTAGGATAAAAACCGAACCGCAAACTGGCCACATCCTCTTGGTGTTCCACAATTATACAGAGAGCAATTTCCCTCTATTCGTCTGCTCTGGAACCATGTAGAATTCAAGCCTCCTTCTCAGTAAAGGGCCACAAAGATGATTTGTGGGATGGAGCACCTCTCCTATGAGGACAGGCTGAGAGAGCTGGGGCTGTTCAGCCTGGAAAAGAGAAGGCTCCGGGGAGACCTTGTAGCAGCCTTCCAGTATCTGAAGGGAGCCTACAGGAGAGCAGGAGAGGGACTCTTTGTCAGGAAGTGTAGTGATAGGACAAGGGGTAATGGTTTTAAACTGGAAGAGGGGAGATTTAGATGGGATATTAGGAAGAAATTCTTTCCTGTGGGGGTGGTGAGGCACTGGAACAGGTTGCCCAGGGAGGTTGTGGATGCCCCATCCCTGGAAGTATTTAAGGCCAGGCTTGATGGGGCTTTGAGCAACCTGGTCTGGTGGGAGGTGTCCCTGCCCATGGCAGGGGGGTTGGAACTCAATGATCTTCAAGGTCCCTTCCAACTCTAACTATTCTATGATTCTGTACTGGTATGGCATTACAATGCATACATGCTGCCTAAACCCCTAGCAAATCCTGTGACAATGCCACCTCTGCAGCCAGACAGCTGGACAGATAAAAGTGAAAATGGCTTCATCCCATTAAACTAGCCCCGGTCGATTTGAAATTGGTTTTTGAACAGGAGAGAGTCTCATGAATAGGAATCCAAATCAAGTTATTAATCGGATTTTAATACATTTATTTATTCACCTTTATGTCAACAGTAAAAATCTGTTGAGTTTGGGCACTTTATGCAAAATTATTGGCTGAAGAAACAACATAAAGCTCTCCAACAGAGTTCTGCTTTCTGCAGAAAACACTCTTCTTCACCTTCAAAAAAGGACATGGTCACAGCTGAAGGGAAGAGGAGCTGTACTAATAGCTGTCATATAACAACCACGGCTCACGAGAAAGAAAGAGCGTGAGTTCCAAATTCCAGTATTCAGCTCATTCTAAGAAATCTGAAGTTTTCACTTTTAGAATCTCACTCTCTTGGTACTAGAATAGCTACTGCAACGAATAAGGACAAAAGAAGAAATGATTTCAAATTACTATTAAACTCATCTGCCAATTTTTTACAGAAGAAAAACGCCAAAATTGTCCAATGCATGCAGGGTATCTGCTCCGGGTATGGTGTTGCAGCATGCAATCGAAGAAAAATTAATGGCTGCATGTGCTCTCAGTTCAATATGGTCTTGATGTCATGGAAGTGGCACACACAGTCAGCATTTGTCTTTTAGAGCCAGCTTGTCTCAGACACTTTCTGAGCCATACTAAACTCCTCATACAGTTATTTTAGGAACACGCAAGATGTCTGTGGTGTATGGAGCCTGTTGACGGCACACAGATAAGCGGCACACAAGGACTGCTGCACACCAAACCTGACAGCCCTGCTGAACATACAGCAGGAGAAATCTGTATGGAGTTGCAAGGTGCCTTTATCTAACAGTCTTAGTCTACCAATACATTTTACTGAGCTTTTGCTTCCAGAGAAAGCCTAACTTGCAAAATATTAGAGCCAAAATGATTGCAGTTGGCAAGTACGTACAACTTCATCAGAATGTACATGATATAAGCTTACCTGTTCCGGCTTGTGTTGCTGCAGAGAGTTATATATGTAACTTAGACCAGCTCTTGTTAACACATAGGAAGCTTGTTCATTTATGAGTGTATCTAAATGAGCTTCAATCTGAAATTTTAAGCATAAGGTGTTTATAAAATTGTGTGTGAGAATATTAAATAGAACACGCTCTGGGGTTAAAAGGTTCAGAAACACAAATAAGAAGAAAAAAACAAAAATAATGAGTGATCAACAAACAAGGAAAAAACACAACTACATACAGCATAATTTATTAATTTATATCGCACATATCACAAGCAGCCAATAATAAAAATATATTCTTTCATGTCTAACAGAAGAACCTGACTTTTTTTGTATTTGTAAATTCACCAGCACAAAAAATTAATACCAAAGCTCTAATCTTAAAAATTGCTACATGATTTTCTTTTGCTATAGTTCTTTGAAAATGTGTGATAAAAATCATCCAACTGTTATTGAAAATATTGACAATAGCATGGCAGTTTTATAATACAAAAGAGAAAGAGACAGTCTTTCACAAGGAAAATAAAACTGAAACTAAATCATAATCAGCAACAATTTTAAATTCAATACTAATAAACATTTATTTGAAAAAAATAAATTAATAAACAATAGACAAGAAAATTACAGCTAACAATTTTAATTATCTTCAAAATGAAAAAAGTCATAAATGTATTTTATATTCTTAGTATAATGTTCATTTTGCAGAGAAACCTAATCAATAAATCCAGTCACAGCAGCAACAATAATTTTTTAGTTTGAGTAGTCAAACTCCGGTGAAATGTAAGACTCCCATGTCTGATATTTTAAGAGCTCACCTTCTTACTTCCTAAAATTGTTTAGAAGAATGCACTTTTCTTTTTAAATCAGGAGGGAAATCTTAATATTTCAATTTGGAGACTCTAACTGTTTCAGATAGTTCTTTTTTTCTATGAAAAATGCCTCTCTTATTAAATATGCCATTCCAACTCCACTTTAATAACCTACTTATGTATAATCTTAAAGATATTTTTTCAGTCTGTTTCTGTATTTGTAAAACGTTTTAAGAAAGTAAATGGTATTAAATGCATAACCTTCAGTTCCACTGCTTATTTGAAGAATAAATCAATTGCAACATTTCCTGTGAAAAAGAAACTCTGATAATGGAAATTAGAAATGCCCCAGACAGTTCTCTGGGTTGTGGGTTTGTTTGTTTCAGAGCTAAAAGGTGCTAGAAATTCTAATTAAGAGTACAAAGTGAAAACATGGCTGGCAGCCAATCTTTACCGGCATCTTCAAATAAGAACTTGTGACTTTTTTCCAAGCCCCCAGCTTCAAAAGCTCTCCTGAGATATAGCACAGATATTCATGTAGCAAAACTATAAATGGGCAGTGTTTATATTTTCTCAAGTCAAGGAGTTATAAACCACATTTACGTTTCAAAATGGCACCACATATGAACTACTATCCTGACATGTCAGATGAAATCAAATAAATGACAAAAGAAGGACCGAAGTAGTAACTTCAGCTATACTATATTGTAGTGTAAAGCTAGATGATGATGTATTATTAACTATATGATGGAATATTGTCAGCCATTTGAGTGTTTGAGCTTTCAACTTCCATTTGATTCTTCTCCGAGTTTAGAGATAAATATTAGAAAAATTAGGGTAATGAAAATTATATCAATATGTTTATCTGTAACTAAACCAAACCAAACCTTGTAATTGTTTTTGTTTTTTTTTTTAGCTGTTTACCATAAGCTCTGATACCTGCTATTTGCTGTGACCCCATTTCCCTGATTTAGAATTGACCCAAAGTCAACACCACAAAAGATACATACATTCACATCACAACTTCTAGTCTGAAAAAATCAGTAATAAGCTCACTGTCTTTTGGGGTTGTTAAAGCTTACCTGAAACTGCAACATTTCTAGACGTTTGTCAGTGAATTCAAAGAGAGCCAAAGTAGTCTTCATCATGTAAAGTGAATTTACCATGAAGGTTGCCATATCAGCTGTGCCCAAGTTACTAGCAGACATAGTACACATCTGCAACAACGGATCTAGCACACAAGACAGAACCTAAAATATAAAACACACAGAAAAGAGGAAAGGGAGGGAGGAAATCACTTCACACAAGGCTTCTAAGCTCATTCTGTCTCTACCATTTATTTATTCCCCAAAGCAGAAAAAAGAGAAATGAGAGTTTCCAACTGTGACAGCAGTTTTCTACTGGATTTGCCAGCAGGTGATCAGCTACCATAGTGATGGGAAAAGTATAAAAACCTGAGAAGAACAGTTTCTAACCTAGCAGGAGGAAGAGTAACCCAGATTAGATAATTGGTAATTGTGCGATCTTGAGGGTGTATTTACTTAATGGAGTAGTAATTGGATAACAGAATTTAGATGCTGTGTTAAGGGTAGCACTCCATACTGAACTGTAATTATCCACTTTGTTAGTCTCCCACTTGTTCACATTACAAACTTGGGTTTGGTAGAAAGCTCCAAAATGGAATCAGACAAAAAAGATTAATGTTTCACCCATCTTTTGTGTACTGAGACTAACATACACATAGTTTTCTTTCTTTTTCCCCTCCTTTTAAGAGCAGTCAAATATTTTTATACCTGCACAAAGTCAGCTTGACGGGCATCCAGTGGAACAACGGATGAGTCGTGAGACGCCAGAACCTCCCGGAGCAAGTTAAGTGTCTGATTTAGTGCAGAGCTCGGGCCAAGATCAGGAGGTGGGAGCTCAACCTGAAGAATAAGATTATCTGTTTGTGGGGTTTTTTAAATTTCATTTAGAGCAAACGCACAAATGCAACCAGCTTATAATAAAATTACACATAGCCATGCAGAGAAAAACTTCAATTTGAAACAGGACAAATCCAGCTTCTTTCAGACCATAAATGCTTACAACTTTCAGTAGTTGGTGCTACTGAGTTCACTTTGAGCAGGACCTCCTGTAAACCATCCAGAATCTAGTGCAGGCAGCAGTCTCTTGTTAGGGATATTAGGGCCATACTGTAGCAGTTGAACAAAGTCATCTTGACGAGGCTGCACAGCCCCTGTTATGCTGAGTATGAGAGCTTCACTCAAGGATGCAACAGTCTTAATCCCTAACAAGTTTGTAATTTAGATTACCAGTACACAAACAAACTGTGTACAAGTGAACCCAACTATATCTCCAAAAACCACAATGATGCTGCAAGAACTGGAATGCAGGTGTACCTCAAAGATTAGAAGTAGGAAACCTGGGTGTTTAAAAAATCAGAAACAATTAAAGTTTGTAAATCTTAAGAGAAAAAAGGAAGTACAGCTCTGAAACTGGTTAAAATTCTATATTATTTTTAACATGGACTCACATACTTTATCCCTTCTTTGTAACACGCAAATACCCATTAAATGCTTCATAAAACATTTCTTTAAGATAACACCCAGCACATCTCTCCCAATCCAAATTCCTCAGGCTCTGTTCCAAAGGTAGTTGCATCTTCTTGTCTTGAGCATTGCCTCAAACTGGCTTCCTGATGCCTCCTAAGCCTTACTACAACCTAGGCCACTGGCTTTGTTTCCTTCTGCTAACAATCTTCTCCCCTCCTTCCAGCCTACCCAAGGGCAAACACAAGTCTGGCTGAGGCACACAGGAGTAAGGAGACCCTGGCAATACAGGATAAGATAAAGCTTCAAGGTATAATCTCTTTCCAGAAGGACGCAGGGAGGACGAAGTTTGTTGGGGACTGGTGTTTGGGTGCTGCAGAGCAAGGCAGTATGCACTTCTGCAATGTTTTTAAGGCTCCAGCTTGACAAGAAAAGGCGGCAGCTTTGGATGGAGCCCCAAGCCACAGGCAACATGCTCCAGACCTTCCCAAGTGAGAATTATGTATTAATAGTGTAATAATGTATATGTCTGAGTCTCCAAGGAAGAAAAAAAGACCCCAAAGTGCCATAGGCTGACTGCTAGAGAAACCAAGGAGCACAAAGCTGGTGTTTTCAGAGTCTTCTGGAAACAAACTTATACCTATTGAACATGCCACCAGAAAGAGAAGAAACAACTCTCCCTCTTTGGACCAGGCCTGGCTTTCACACTGTATATTTCGGAACATTTGAGATACTGCTCCCCCACTGTTACCAAGACCGAACAAACAAAAACTTTTTTGCATCCTTCTGTATACAAAGTGTTCCTCTATTCTCACTTTCCAAGAGATAGTATACTGAATTCGAGGAATTAATGAAAAACTAAATCTAATAGGTTCAGAGAACAGTTGCTGTTCAGCCTAAGCAGACTTGAAAGCATAAAACAAATATTCTAGCAATGAAGTAACAGTAATTCAGAAAGCACTTATTCATTGCTGATTAGTAGTAAAGTTTACTGAAATTTACAGCACTGAGTGACTTTCTTCTTGTTTATTCTTGTTATTATTAGGGGTATTGATTGTGCCCTGAACACACTGTTCTCAGTCTTGAACTGGACCGTGTTCGGGGATATTTTGGCATTAATTTGAAACCAGTTTGATGGGGCTTTCACTTCCAATACACACACAGATCATGGCAATCATAATTTCAGGCTTCTTTGTAAAGATTTTTTTTTGTCTCCTGAAGTAGCTGCTGGTCAGAAACTTCTAAATTAGCTTCATCTTTCTTTTCATCTGTTCTTTAAAAGTACACCGTCACCTAGATAGGAGGAAGAAACAACATCACGGAAGAAGAAAACACGGCAAGGAAAAAAGATTAAGATTGTTGGATTCTATTGGGGTTAGCATGAAATTCCTGACTACTGCAATACAGGCAGAATTATCAGTAAGTGGAAAGAAAATTAAAGCAGTGCTACACTCATTTTGAAAAATTCTAACTTTTTGCACATGAATGTAGATTGGTGTGCTTTTTTCAGAATTAAAAAGGAAATGAATTCTAAAATTACAGTGAATGCTAAAAGTTGTACATGAGGTTTAGTATAAAAGGTTGTATATTCATTTAAAGTTCTGCATATCCATCACTGGGGAAATAATTACCAAGCCAGTAATCTTTCTTCAAACAAGCAATCCAGAAAATGTTTCTCTGTCTATGAAAGTATCTCAAAGGATGCCTTGAAGGATTTAACAAGCAGCAAAGGAAAATGCAGGAAAAAGAAAAAAGAGCAGGAAGAGAGCTCGTGTATGTATGTTAATTGTTTCCTTTTCTCATTTACAAAAAAGGTTAAACAGAAAAAAAAGTGCAACTTTTGTTCCTATTGAATACAGTAAATTCTATTAAGGACAGCAGCTTTATTAGAAGCTCATACATGCCCCTGCAAATACTGAAAATACTGTATAGGTAAGCTATCAAAACTATCTATATACTATCCTACTTGAACATATTAACAGTACAGGAAGACATGGACATACTGGAGTGAGTTGAGCCATGAAGATCATGAATGGACTGAGTATCTCCTACACAAGCTGAAGCTGTGTTCAGCCTAGAGAAGAGAAGGCTCAAAGGGAATGTTACCAATGTATATAAATACCCTAATGGGAAGAATAAAGAAGAGGGAGACAGACTCTCCTCAGTGGTGTCCAGTGACAGGTCACGAGGCAACGGGCACAGACTGAAAGATGAGAAAACAATTTTCTACTGTGAGGCTGGTCAAACACTGGGGACGGTTGCACAGTGAAGTTGTGGAGTCTCCATCTTTGAAGCCATTATAAAATCAACTGGAACCAGTCCTGGGTAACCTGCTCTAGCTGAGACCCTTTGAGCAAGATGGCATGACCTCTAGAGGTCCTGCTGAACTCATCCACTCTGTAATTCTGTGATACTATTATTAAATAAAACAAGAAGGTAATTTTAAACATCAAACTCCTCAGAGAAAGCACTACTTAGAGTTGACAAACAAAAGCTGGATGGATTTTATAAGGCCCTAATCAGTTTTTAATAGACTCTTTCAAAAACCTTGCTGAAAGGGGGTGGAGACAAAGAACTACAGATGCGAAACTTTGTGAAAAGATATCTAGATGTTTCATCGTGTCAATTACAGCTGATTAGCATCAACTACAGAAGTTGATTCTACAAACTGAGACAATATTCACCATAGTTAAAGTAGCAGTCTAAGGAACTTGAATGCATGTCTACCAGAGAAGCTTCAGAGAAGGTGTACTAAGCCCTTCTGGGCCCTGTCAGGATCCCACAGATATCACAAAACAGAATGCCTAAGAGTGTATTTTTCTTTTCAGCTACCAAGTTGGTCTTAGAAGAAGAGAGAACAGAAAGGATCTTTCTAGCTTTGCTTTGTTCAACATGAATCCATTCAAAACCACAAAAGCACTTTCAGTTCATAACATCAACAAGTCATTTAATATGCCCCACATCTGGTTTCCCAGAAACCTAATAGGTTTTATTCTGACAGAAATCAAATTATGAGGGAGAAGTTTACAGTTATTCCCATGCAATGTTTTAATACCTCTCCCACTGACAGATAATGCAGTAACAGTGTTTAATTTGAATACATCTACTCTAAAAAGAACAGCATTAAGGAATAACAACCCCAAAATTTGATTTGGGGTACTTTACTAATATTCTTCTAAACTCAGATAGCAGATGACAGGTTAGTTTGAAATAATGCCTTTAGTACCCTTATAACACTCATTCCATTTAATTCAATTTTTGCCATTACTCTTTCCATTATTAATTGTTCTGGAGTACTACCGAAGCCAGAGTAAGGACAGGTGTGCTTGAAAATTCCCACTGTCTAAATGGTCCAATAAAACATGTTGGCATAGGTCCAGCGGACTCATGATTTTAAATGACAAATCCTCTTGATATGAGAGAACTGAAAGAGCAGCCCGTCCTCTCCAGTGCATTAGGGTGCTTTGAATTTTGCTTCCAGCTTCATTGTAACATTGTTTGGATAATTACTTTCATCCAGCATTTTCTCCTGGATTTATCATCGTCTGTCAAATGGTTATCTGTAGCACGTTGTTCTTACTTAGACCATGAGTAACCCAAGTAGAATCCCCAATCTCTAAACATGATTTATCAGTACAGAGTCAAAGGAAACATACAAAAGGTTACATAAAGATTGAACCTGTAATTCTGATTTGCTTTACTAGAATAATTTGTAGACCCATGGCTAGGTCCAAGAAATCTAAAAAGAAACAAATACGAACATGATTTTTCAGCACAGGGACACTAACATTGGTCAAACCCCCTTCTGGTTAAACCAGTAACCAGAATATAACCAGAACAAAGACGAGAAGGCTCTGGGAAGACCTTATAACAACCTTCCAGTACATGAAGGGAGCCTACAGGGAGATAGGGAAGGACTCTTTATTTGCGAATGTAGTGACAGGACAAGGGGTAATGGTTTTAAATTGAAAGAGGGAGAGGGGAGATTTGGATGAGATACTAGAAAGAAATTCTTTCCTGTGAAGGTGGTGAGGCACTGGAACCTCAGAGTGCCCAGAGAAGCTGTGGATGCCCCATCCCTGGAGGTGTTCAAGACCAGGCTGGACAGGGCTTTGTGCAACGTGGTCTAGTGGGAGGTGTCCCTGCCCACAGCAGTGGGGTTGGAACTCGATGATCTTTAAGGTCCCTTCCAACTCTAACCATTCTATGAGACCAAACAAATTGTTGGCAGCTCTAGAAAGACCTGGCCAGACTGCCCAACGCAGTCTCTGAAGGGTAAGATAAAAGGGAGGGACCACATTTGCAGCAGAAGTTGATGCTCTGAACCTTTAGCTATACAGCAGAAAGGGGGTTATGCACAGCTTCTACACAGCGTCACTGTTGAGCTCTATAATGATCTGAGAATCTCAAAGCTGTGAATGGTATTTTCAGTGGTATTTTAAATCCCCGCAAAAAAAGTGGCTTTGCAATGACTCAGTTACCAAGCTTCACGTCAGGTTTCAAGGAATATCGGAGACAAAGACACTCCTGTGTGTATTGCCTTTCTTTGACAAGAATGGGCTTCCTGTCAGGCAGTATGCTGAGTGTTTCTGTTACATAGATTTCAGATGGCAAAGAGCTACCTGACAAGTCTGAATGAGAACACTGTAGAAAGGGTTTCTCCAACTGAAGAGCCTGAACTTTTGAGAACCACTGACTACCTTATTTTTTCAGGTTACAACCAGGATGCTTGAGATTTTCTGATCTAATGAAAAAAAGAGAAAAGTTTATAGGAAAGTGCTTCTGAGCAAGCCAGTAAGTACTCTGAAGTAATCAGGGATTTCCCTGTATCATTTACACTGATGGCTTGGCAACCAAGAGGGAGAATCCTGATCTAAGACTGCCTTTAAGTTTTCATACAGCTTTGTGCTTGTGACACTCCTTGTGTAATATGGCACTCTTCTCAAAAATAGATGTGAAGAGGGAGCGATTTTCTTGTTCTAGAAAGAACAGCCTGAAGTCTCAGTTTCCCATTATGCTTCAGAAACTAAATCCCAGGCAATTTGAAGGCAATGCTCAACTCAGCATAATCCGTAACCTAGGGAATTTAATTGTCTGTGGCGATGAGGACATCAGAGTCAAATTAACCATCCTGTCACTTGCCTGCATCCAAGGGAAGAGAACTTAAGGAGTTAGCATATTTAATGAAACCTGCTTTGACTAAAAAAAAGAAAAACAAAAGTTCTCAACTAGTATACTTAAGAGAAAGATTTGCCTAACTACTACTCTGGTCTACCAACTACTAGAGAGACTGTAGCAATTAAAAAAGCTTATCACATCAAGACACAGTAACACACCAGTGTTTCTAGACAGCTCTACCCACACTACAGCACAAGAGAATTTGCACAGGGCTAAAGGGACTCCTGTCAAGTTACAAATTTCCTGGTAATTACGACTAAGTCTTCTGGAATTCTGTAGCTACAAAGAGCAATTAAGAAAACTTAAATTCTCTTAAAATTAAATAAAATTGTAAAACTGATTCCCATTCAGAATTTCTTGCTTATGATTTTCAGATTATCAGCAAAAACTGATGATACTGGGAGAACAGTATCATTAAAAAAAGTGTATCTCACACAGGCTATATTCACCACTTTCCAATGATCTAAACAAAAGAGGCACTTATGTTTATAGAAATGAAAATATTTTTTTTTCATATAAGAACGCCCTATTTGCATTTTAATCTATTTCCAAAGTTATTTAAATTGCTTTAAGAATCCTATTTTAATAAAAGTAATGGACAGCTGATGTTCTTTGAAACAGGGTTATGAATGCCTTAAGATGCAAAAAATAAGCAGAAATAGGAACCCTGATTTTCAGACTGTCCAAGGGAAAAGTAATTTACTAATTTTACAAGTGAGTATTCTCTTTGTGCATAACAGGATCAGCAACAAAGCCTTTGCAATCGCATATGTAAGCACAAAGGATCTGCTTTCCAATGCTTTAATCTTCTTTGAAAACATAAAAAAATAATCTGGAAGCAGACATCTAGCAAAAAGCTGGTAAAAAGGTTGGGATGTGAAAAGAATCCTACTAATACATATAAACAATTCTGGTCTGAATACACATTAATAAAAAAGAAGGTAAAAAGCAACCTTGAGATTCCTCAAAATGTAAAAGCATTGTGACATTCGCTACTAAATTAACAAAGACATATTAAAAGTCATAAAAGCTGATTGTCTGTATATTAACACACAATGAACTAAGTAACAGGAGAATTAAATTTATGATAAAATAGGATCTTTATCTCATGGAAACTAATGTTTCTCTGAGTGTAATTCAGCCTATTAATTCTGTATTTTATGTGAAGTAAAACTAATTTCAGTCATGAGGAGATAAGATATCATTCTATCAAATCAGTAGTCCACTCATAAAATGGTAATAAAATAAGACACTTCAAAGGACTGTCTAAATCTCTCAGTTACAAGAACTCTGCATCAGTACAGGAAGATTCCTTCTTGTCCAGAGTTTCCTCATTGTTAACTCCCAAAGCACAGAGATTAATAAATAGTTGTGGATGCCTTTATTACTCATTATGTAGTCCTCCTCTGAGTCTCTTTAAGCTTCTGACCTCAACTATATCCTGAGGAAAGATCTTCATAGGGCACAGATGCAACATAAAATTGTCAATGTTTCAGATTTAATTTGTAAAATGTGTTTATGAGAAAATCAATACTAAGATCTTTTTACGTTACTTGTTAGGCTTGGTACACCATTCATTATCTGTAATAAAACAGCACTGAAGGTGGCAGTGCAATCACTGGCTTCATTATCATCAGTAAAACTAAATTCAACTGCTTTATAAAACAATGGCAGCATCTAGAGCCAGGTACATCCAGGCTGGGGGCAGAGGGAACAGAAAAACTGTGCCGGGTCCTGTTCGAGTACAGATGTAAGACCCAACAGGATAAATACAACAGACGGATATAGAGCTGTCTTACAGCTTCAAGCCAAGAAAATGCCTCTCCTTAAATATTACTTTGTACATCCTTTGTAAGTAAAGAGCAATCATATATTTTTACTAAGGCTCATCACTGATTTCTCTTGATAAAAGGAACAAGTATGCAGATATTTTATTTTAGTTTACGTAACTGGAAATTAAAGCTTTTGGAAATTCACACACAGATCACGTATACCCATAGCAAGCTGTAAACCTAATTTTCTATTTATTTTTTTTTTTGTAAATTCATATTGTCCCCATCCATTGTATGTCTCATGAACGCAAACTTTAACTGATCCTTGAAGTAGTGTTAGTAGCAGAGGTATCACTATTGGAATGACACCACTTTCAAACAGAAATACCCCCCCAAAAAAAAGTATTAAGTGGACTTTAATAGTATGGACTGTGGGTGGTAGCAACTAAGGAGTAACCCAATGAACAGAC
The DNA here is from genome assembly GCA_013398155.1 of Pedionomus torquatus. NCBI lineage: Eukaryota > Metazoa > Chordata > Aves > Charadriiformes > Pedionomidae > Pedionomus > Pedionomus torquatus. The sequence goes on along the minus strand of VZRU01005395.1, from coordinate 288,996 downwards.
GACACCACTGAAAGGAGTCACCATGACACACAAAAGCCAGGAAGAGGAGGAACAACCATTCCTTTAAGAAAGTAATTTCTCTGGTCTTACAAGAAGATGGGAAATTTGGACCAGACATAAGGTGTGCAGAATGAGAACACTACTTGGAGACCACAGAACATCATTAACCACACTCACAAAATCCCACTAAGGGCCAGTGAACAACTAAGTAGTTCTCCACAAATAATAGTTTCTGTAAATCTATGTATTTTTTGCATTTTTCTTGCATGATAAGTACAAATAACTTAGAAATACATTCACAGAACATCATTATTTCTTTTCTACTTTCAAACTTTTTTTTTTTTTAACTGGAGAAAACAATAATGAGAGAGCTTTGTTGAATGCTGGGATTGTGCAATAATAGGACTCAAGAAAGGCATCTCTTCTTGGTTTTAGGGCCTAGTCAACTCATCGCATCTCAGACAGGAAGGGATGCTGGATGAAGACCAGATGGATAGGGATGGGTAGCCTAATTATTTTCTTTGACTTTGCTTAGATTTTAGAAAGGTGAGATTTAACGGGCAGATTCACCAACAGCAACACGATATGTACAGGGCATGAAGAAGTTAGAAAAGAACGTATTTGTTACTGAACAATGACAAGTTCACTGAAACACAGTCCAGTCCAAAGCTATCAGCAAGAGAGGAAAAGATGCCTTAGGTACAGTTGTATAACAAATGCATATCCAGCTTTTAATGGCAGCAACATTCTTGTGGTAAAACTAATTTTAGAACACCCACAGTTTGTTTTTACTTACTTTACCATCTTGGAATATACTTCATAACTTCAAGAAAGGAATTATGCACACGATTAATTACCTATTGATCTGATGAGAAATTACTACAAATTATCTAGCTCAATCAGCTGACTTTGCTCTATCACAGTTACAGGTATTTCCTAATTTTGACACTTATACATTTTCAAAATATATATAACTGCTCTGTAGACAAATACTGCTAATAACAGTATATTAGTCATTTCCACAAAAATAAACCTATTAAAATAATTAAAATATAAACAGGAAGGTTTTTTATGTAGTTCCATAGCTAAAACGCAGTTTAGACTAGACAGCCTTTAAAGGTCCTTTCCAACCCAAACTATTCTATGATTCTAAAACATAGAACAAACCCTTAGTTTTAGGAAAAGTTGACATACAAAACAGCTATACAACTAATAGTCTTACTAGACAAAAAGGGAAATGAAATTATGTTTTAAAATATGAAAACTGTATGATTTTGAAACAAACCTTGTCCATTAGTTTACTTGCGTGAAGACTCAGGCTATTAAAGAATATTTTCTTGCTCAAAAAATGCATTTCTTCAATTGTCGTCAACAGTGTGGCTGCATTGTTTCCTACAATACCACTGAAAAGAAAATTAAGATTATTTAATTAATCTGGAGGGAGGGAACATGACAGGGTTGGATACTTTAGATGGCATTTCAAATAATTATTTCCAAAGTTGAAAATTTACAAGTAATTGCAGTGAACAGTTCTCCATATTATCTGAGAGACTATGATGACTAAGATGACTGTGAGAATAAGCTTCATCAACTAGGTCATTAAGCATATATTAAGTACAGGTTATCAAAAGCTTTGCACTAACTTTTTAGTAGAGTTCTAAAGTTTACTGGATTTTTGTTTTGTTTATCTATTTCTGTTATAGAACACAGATTACATAAACAAAACGGGTTGAAGTCTATTCAGTCATATGTCCTTTAGGGATAGCATCACCTGTTTTTATTTCATTGAGATGTTAGGCGTCTCTAAGAAAGTAAGAATTGATGCCTTGCTGTTGAAGTGTCAAGTTATTACATTTGGCATGCACACCACATAAACCTTAAATGGCACTACATGACCATGCTCCTCTCACAGACATACCATGTTGAAAGTGAAAGAACATTTAAAATAGAAAAATGGCAGTAAAAATTCATCACATCACAGTAAGACTAATTTAAACTTATAGCTTGATTTTCAGATTATGATCTTGTTGTATTTAATAGACTGTTTCTCCAATTGCACTTTCCCTTCGTTAGTCAGGTGCACTTCCTCTACGCAGAGGAAATTACCTAGCTGGCAGAAGGTACTTTAGCAGTCTTTAAACAATACACCATTAACGAGACAGAGAGCAACTGGTAAGACTGTCTAAGACCCGTCATTTTAACATCACATTTTCAATTGTACCAAGCTTTGTAACCACTGGGAAACAGTAACTTTGGAGACTGAAACGACAGCAAAACCATTTCTTTTTTATTTGACAATAAAATTAGGAATAGGTCTTATCTGTGTGCTAGCATAGACCTACAGTGCCATCACAACTGAGGACTTTAAATATAGTGGGAGGTGCCTAAGAACCACTTCTCCCAAGATCTAAACATCTTTTCAGACATAAAATAAGATCAACTAGTAATATTAATAATTCAAATTCTCAACACTTCAGACCAGGGATGTGCAGGAAGATTCTTCTGGTATTGCTGTTTCTAACCAACATGAACTACTGCAAATGCTACAATGTATAAAACCAGCAGTTTTTACTTTTCTCCAGTTTCTGTGCCCCTGTTGGCACTGGAAAGGTTGGGAGGTGATTGAGATATGGAATGAGTCAAGCATCTTCACAACAGAAAAATGCAAGGGCCTAATTAGAAAAAAAATCACATCAAAACACAGTTGTTTAAGAAACAAAAGAAAAATTGAAGTGCTAGAGATGATATAGTTCTAACATTTTCTCAAATGGAACTTGACTTTGAAATCTCTGCTAAGGCATATGGAAAACAAGAAGGTGATTGGAGACAGCCAATATGGCTTCACCAACGGCAAATCCCGCCTGACAAATTTGATGGCCTTCTACAATACTGCCACAAACTTGGTCGACAAAGGCAGAGCAATGGATGTCATCCACCTGGACTTAAGCAAAGCATTTGACATTGTCCTGCACGACATCCTAGTCTCCAAATTGGAAAGTGATGGGTTCGATGGATGGATCACTTCGTTGATCAGGAACTGCCTGGATGGCCGCACTCAAAGGGCTGTGGTCAACAGCTCAGTGTCCAAGTGGCAGCTGGTGATGAGCGGTGTTCCTCAGGGTCAGTACTGGGACCAGTACTACTTAAGATCTTTATTGGAAACATGGACAGTGGGGTAGAATGCACCCTCAGCAAGTTTGCTAAACCAAGCTCAGCGGTGCAGTCAACATGCTGGAGGGAAGGGATGCCATCCAGAGGGACCCGGACAGGCTTGAGAGGTGGGCTAATGCAAATGGCATGAAGTTCAACCAAGCCAAGTGCAGGGTCCTGCACCTGGGACAGGGCAACCCCAGGCTGGGCAGAGAATGGCTGGCAAGCAGCCCTGAGGAGAAGGACTTGGGAGTGCTCGTGGATGAGAAGCTCAACATGAGCCGGCAGTGTGCGCTGGCAGCCCAGAAAGCCAACCCCATCCTGGGCTGCATCAAAAGAAGCGTGTCCAGCAGGTCACAGGAGGTGATTCTCCCTGTCCACTCCCGCTCGTGAGACCCCACCTGGAGTACTGTGTCCAGCTCGGGAGTCCTCAATAGAGAAAGGACATGGA
>VZRU01005395.1:237107-281699 GCA_013398155.1 Pedionomus torquatus | reverse complement strand
CCCAGGGGAAACAATAACTACTACATATTTTTACACTGGGAATTCTAGACTGGCAGTGAATTAACATAAAGACTTGCCATTGCATTCTGTATTTTACTAGAATGCAATTTAATTGTTCTTTCAGAGTTTGTGGTGTGTTTTTTTTTTTTTCCATGTTTATTAGCACAGTAACTACCTACCTACAATATTTTGGGGGCTATTTCTACAGATAGCAGAAGCCCACAAGTGTAAAGAGTTTGGCAATCAAAATGAAAGGTATTTTTTACCAAACTGTACAAATCACAAGTACTCAAATCAAGAGCAAAACTCCCTCTGATTTAGGCAAGGGTTTGATTCTATCCCTATTCCTACTTTGTTGGAATGCACATAAACACCGAACATCAAACATCAGCATTCAGTATTAACTAAAACATACAAGAAGAAAACAGAAAACTTGGCAAATATCTTCAAAAAACCCAACTCTGTGATATTAGCTTGTTTGTATAATACGGCAGGTGTTCTTCAACAGGTCAAAACCAAAAGTCTATGAAGAATGATCATAATTATAGGGCAATGGGCACAAAGAGAAATACAGGAGGTTCCATCGGAAAAATCAGGAAACACTTTTTTTGCTGTTAGGTTGACTGAGCAGTAGCATAAGTTGCCCAGAGAAGCTGTGGAGTCCTCCACCCTTGGCAGTGTTCAAAAGCCATCTGGACACAGTCCTGGGCAGCCGGCTCTAGGTGGCCTGGCTCAAACAGGGAGTTTGGACCAGATGACCTCAAGAGATCCTTGCAAACCTCAATAAACCTGTGATTCTGTGACATTCTAAATGGCACTTCCTTGATTCTTACCTCCCTTCAGACCTTATCCCTTTCTTACTGGGAATTTACATAGTATTCAGAACCTACCTGTTAACATTTGAGACCAAGTATTTGGCAACTTGACATGGTTTTATAGCTGCAGCAGCCTAAGAGAAATTTATTATAATAGTATTTAGCATAGCAGGTTTTGAAAACACTTGGATTTATACACTGCACCATCAGGCAACTATTGGTATCGGCTCCATCACCTTGACTATTTTATTTTGCACTTATGTGAAGTACATCCAATTAAAAAAAGACAATCATTTGATGAATCATTATTAATGATTTCTATCAAACAGGTCCCCTGATCTGCTTAAGGCTCAAGCTTGAAAAAGAGAACTGTGGAGGTATGTGACAGAAATACAGCGAATCAGGGTAGCATAAAGATAGTAAGTAAGAAACAATTTTTCACCATCTCTTCCCATATAAGAGCTGGTCCCAAAAGGAACTGATTTTCCACACAGCATACAGTTAAACTGTGCACTTTCCTCCTGCAGAATACGTTGTGAATACCAACATTTTATATCAACTTGACATATACATGCAAAAAAAAATAATGTATTGAGGTCTATTAAATACAGAGACAGTATTTATGGCTCAGCAAGTTCTTAGTACCTCCACAAACAGAAGAGGAAACTATTCTACAGAAGTATCATGACAAGACTAAATAACTTGTGCCCTCTTCACTAAGCATATGCTAATGGTCACCATGAAAAACAGGGTAGTAAATAAAATTGTTTTTTCATTTAACTGGCATCAATTTTCAGACATTCCACTACTGCCATTCCTAAATACCTATCCCAAAGCAAAATTTTTTATACATAAGCACTCCTTAGCTTAGGAAAAGTTTTTTTTAAAAAAAAAAAAGAATATCAAGCTGCAGATTTAATATCCTAGTATCTCTCACTATATGACTACTTAAACCAGGTATCTATGAACTATGAAATTTTTAATTTTGAAGAGTTTCATGATTCTCAAAGTTGACAATCTAACTCTTAACCAAGGGTGATGAAAATACATTGAGAGATGGGGACATAGGTCCTGGAAATACATGACAGAACAATGTTTATATTTAGAACGCTAAAGAAAAAATACTTCACCTTCAGAGGCCTGCAGACACCTTCTGTGATGTGCCCAACTACTTCTTGAATATTTTCTTCCACACCTACAGTTAATGCAAACACATGCTAAGATTATGCAAATGTAATTCTCTTTTCTTCAAGACTATGAAACAAATAAACAAACGTAGGAGCTACTTCTCCATAAAAAGCATTATGAACTGCATGTTCTTTTCTCCACAAGACTAGCTTACACCTCCACTGAACCTCAAATCTAGCTATTAAGAAATAGCTGGATGACAAAAAATGGAGTCCTGCAGAGTCATTACCTTATGCTATGCAACTGCTTCCTAGCCCAACACAGTGTCTGGGGATTTGGGGGAGAAGGAGGAAGGTGAAGAATAAATGATCTACCAATAAAGTGTCACAGTAAGGCTCAATATTAGCACTTCATGAAATTAAACAGGAAAAAAATCCACAGGCCAGTGAGATGCTCAAGGAGCAACAGTAAATACCATTTTGAAAAGCCTGAAACGTAAATACACGTGTCTGTCACTGTTCGGTACTGACATGCTCATGGCATCGTTACAAATTAAATCACATATGTACCTCCACACTGCTGTGTGCTGCAGCATTAGCAAATGCTTCCTCCCCAGCAGCAATTGGAACTCATCTTTCACAGAACTATATACAAAAGAGAATATTGCCCTATCTTATCATGGAACACAAATGAATTGTTGCATGGCAACCAGTACTGTCATAAATCAATCAAACTGAAAGCAACAGATCTTCAAGCTCTCACTTCAGTAACAACTCAGAATAGATTTATGGAGAAAGCAATACTTTAATTCTAATTTAAAACTTGTCAACAGGAGTTCATCTTCAGATAGGACCCATGTAATGAACAGTAAACAAACTGACTGTGACATGTGATAGAAATCAGGTGACCTAAAGCTATATTTTGCTGATCTTATTTCAAACTAAAAGATATTACCTCTGAGAGTACAAATTCTAGAAGATCAGAGATCTGTGCCAACATCTCTTTACACCAAGATACGTGAAAAGCCACATAAGGAGACACAACTGAATTCAGTGTGGTGGCTGTAAGAATTTCAGCATACTAAATTGGTAAGGTAATAAAAATATGTTTATACATTTGAGTATTGATACCAAGGAAGAAAGCAAGATTACAAACCACAAGGCGTATGGTCTGTTATGTAATGGCTAGCTCCCAGATACACCCTAAAAATTTACACATTTTTTAGTAGGAACAGTCACACTTTTACTGTTCATCAATATAACAAGTACCTAGCACATATTTAAAACAGTATATCTAGACCAGATTGACTAAAAAACAAGTTGTTGGGTACGAAAGTTTAGCTGCAAAAATATACGAGTTCAATCATGAAATACCAAAGGACATGAAATTACAATCTTGATATATCTGTGCCTTCACATATATTTTCATTTCCAATTAGAATATTTTAGATTCAGCAGACTTCCAGCACAATGATTTATGTAACTGTTGCAAGTATTAGAACATCACACTGACATAATTATGGAATAAATAATTTTTTAGAGACTCAAAATTACTTTTAAAAAAAACTCAGCTCACTACTGAAGATATGCTTCTGGTTTCCTGTTACACCACATTTTTTTTTTTTCTATGTATCCTCCTGTAAGGGAGAGATCTTTTTTGGATTTCGTTAGGCTTCTGCTCTCCAGCTGGAATCCTGCAACTCCATGAAAAACGGGTTTCTGCTGCATCTTTTAAACAGAATGGCTGCAATCCTCCCTTCAAGTGCAAGGTCTCTGTAAGCCTGGAAGGCTCCTGCTAACCAAATACCTATGCTCCAGAGAAGAGAACCAGATGCTTTATGCTCGGCCAGTAAAAAGCAAAATAGTGTCCTGGTTTGAGTAACTGGTTTGCTTTGAGTACCAGTTACACACTCAATGTGTTTTCAGTGCTTAAAATTCTAATAGCATTTTTGGTGAGACTGAGTTAACATTTGCGAGCTTCAAATTTTAAAACTTTTTAAAAGCTATTCTTGAATACTTGATTATGGGCTACATAGTTTGTTCTCTTTAAAGTAAAAGCACTTCTCCAAAAAACGTCGCATTCACATAATTTTTCTTCCATTGGGACCAAATCCACCTCTATCTGACCCATAGCTATACATGGGACTTCTTTCTTTTTTAAAGAAGAGATGTTTCTGTATAGCTGCAATCTATTACATTCTCCAATCCTGAAATTACACAGAGCTTACAGAAGAATTTGAACAGGAATCTGAACGCAGAAGAGAGACAGCTGAATTAAAATAGTAAAATCAGTTCCACCTGCAAAAAAAGCTAATCAAGTTGAAATTAATGTTACATTTGACTGACCTAACTTTAGGTGCCCGGTTAGGTGTCTTATCTATAGTAGTTGCTTGGGCTCCCTCTATAGGAAATGGAAAAAAATCCCAAACAACAGTTGTGATGAAAGTCTCCAGAAATGCCAATGAGAAATCGAACATTCGTGGGGAAGATTTGCCCTCTGGAGATGCAAATCTCTGTCATTATCTATAACTGCAAATAAACAAGATGTCTGCTTTTGAAGTGGCTAAGTCTCTGGTGTAGACTGTGCAACTAAGACACCTGGTGACTCTACGAGAGCACGGGGAATTTAATGCCTCAGTAGCATAAACACTGTACTCACCAATTAGCCACTGCCAACTCAGGATCTGTACTTATATAAAACATATAATCTCAAGGTGCTTCATAAAACTGCACTTCCCATAAACAGTTCTTGTTAAACCCAGTGGCATCCCATTCAGCACTGTGTTGTCTTGCAAATCTTATTGCATAACCATCCTTCAGACAAATACTGAGCCTTGTTTATAGTTATCTCTTGGAAAAAAGTTTTGGCCTGATCATTTATTTTTTTTTTTAAATCTTTCCCCAAACTATTTCTAATCTCTGTATTCTCGAGCAGTTTGCTCCGATCTATGGCTGAAATGCTCTAAATATATCTAAGTCAGATACAGTTAGATATCTCGGCCTGACATCCTTCCAGAAGGCCAAGTGATTAAACAGTTAAATAAAGCACTGCACAAAGAGGTGGAAGAATTTCAGAACAAAACGCAGGCCTGGGGAGCAGCAGTAGCCCAGTCTATAATAGAAACACATACAGTTAATCCCCCACGTAGTCTGCTTTTCCTGAAGGACTCCCCAGTTACAGCAGAAGCATCAGATAACCATCTACAAAGAATTGTCGTGTCTTTTTCTCTGCCATAAAACCATCATGAGGCCTGAGATACTGCCAGTGCATAATATTAAATTCACTTCCATAGTACACTGTAGTTAAAAACCAGGAACATCCCTTCAGTCTGATTTACAACAGTTCCTAAACAGCACCCTACCTCATATACTGTTAATTAGGAAAGCCAATTAATACTTCCAGCAGGAAGAAAAATGAGAATGCATATTCACTTTAAATCCCAGAATGGGACTCACTTAAGACACGCAGTCTGAAGAGCTCACCAGATACAGATCAAATGTCAGTTCTTACAAGGAGTTTTTTTATAACTGAGTGCGCATGCTTAATCTATTAAACAAGTCTTTGGCTGAAGCTATGGAGGCAAATCATAATACAGCTTCTACGTGATAAAGGTCTTTAAAGTGTAGGTCCAACATACTTAGAGCAAAGGGCCTGAAAAATAAGCATGAGAATATGTAGGTCTGTTAATGAAGGAGAGCTTTGATATTAAAAAGCTTCACATATCTATGAGCATCTTACTTTGGTCTTTACAAACGTATAATGGTATGTTACATGACAGAAGAAAATTCCATCTTACTTGTAGCATAGAAGAAAAAGAATTCTAGGAAGAATGAGTTATAGTTTAAAAAAATTACTAAACAAATGAGCAAGGCCTAACAAAACCTCAACACATCAGTAAGCAACCCTATGACAATGTTTTCACAGACATATGTATTCATATACATTACAGAGAATTTTTGAACTCTCAACTACAGTCTAAAACGTCCCTTTGTAAATTTAGTGTACATCTATGATAAGCACTGTAAAATTAACAGTGGGTTTTGAAATATTCTTCTTTGTTAAGGGTTTTCTTCTGCCAAGATGCAACTGTCAGCTCTTCTGAAATTATTTCCAGGAAAATGTAAACTCAGACTCTAATAACTGCAGTCCAGACTAAGAAATTAATTACATGTTCTGACTTACCAAAGATTTACTTTCTATCACTTCCCAATTTATGATTTAAAATCTAGTTTAAAAACTAAGTCTAGTTTAAAAACTACCTTGAATAGTTACAAGCTTTAACATAGCTTCTAGGTGCTCTTTTTCAGAAGCTGTAGCTTGATGCAACCAGGCCAGCATGTCTCCTACATACCTAAACAAAGACAGAAATTTTAGTGTAAATCAGTGGTTTACAGTGTCAGGGATTCAAAGTGCCAGTAGACAAAAGAAGCGTTTGTTTGTATACATTCCTGCTAGTACTTTACCTCAGAGGATCGTGGGAGTGCATTTCAATAGGGCGGGGAGTACCTCCCAAACCTCCTCTAGTAAGAGCATCTATAAAGCCACGGACTACGGCACTCCTCCTGGCTGTTCCAAACTCATCCAATGTATACCTGTTATTGAAACATGCAAACAAAACAGTTCACCACATCGTATTTTATTAGCTCAACTTTACAGTTAATACAAGCAACTATTTTTATAGTTCTTGCAGTCTTGCATCAATGCTTCTGCTATGAACAATTCAAAACCCTCTGATCTTCTTGACTCTGCTAAGCAGAATCTAAACATAACTTTTCCTTGGCCCTTCCTTTCCCTTACCACACGCAAATAAATAACAAAGTGAAAAAAACAGCTTTTCCATTTTTGTACACATAAGCATGTATTGACAAGTCTGGGACTCCTGTTCACATGTGGTCCAGCTGACTGAGAGAAGCAGCAATTTATTCCACTGCAGCACAAGGTTTTCTCCTTCTTCTAGGCTACCACATGATTAGTAGCAAAAAACAGTTATTTCCATAGTCGCTCATGGTTTTAAACAAATGAGTCTTAGTTCGATACTTAATGGCTGGACAATTACAGCCCACTGCATAATCTCAAATGGCTTGCTGCTAGTAGAAGAGGTACAGAGAACATACACACGGTTCATTTTTGGAACAGGCTACACTTCTGTCGGGGCTGAAGCACAATAGAAAGTGAAGGATGGGGAATGAACACTGCCAGCATCCCTGTTACATATGCTTAGAAACAGGATTTTTTTCAAGCCACACTTCATTGTTCTTAACAATGAATTTAAGTATTTCGAGCAAAATATATAAATTACAAAGGAGAAAAAAAAAAACACACTAAGGTTTATTTTTCCACTATAATTAAAAAAAAAACAAAAAACAAAAAACAAAAAACAACCAAGGAGTAACCATAGTGTCACTTACCAGTGACACCCAGCAGCTGAACGGATACAAAAAAAATAATAACAATAAAGAGCATATTACTCACTGACTGAAGGGAAACGTGTACTGCATTCACAATTAAACAGATGTAGAGAACAAAATACAAAAGAAAATAATACACTGTTTCAAATTAAGTCAATTAAACTTCAGTTACGCTATAAAAGATACAAAGGATCCTTCTGTTTTGCTGTTTTCAATCTACATTACTATTTGAGAGAGGGAAAAAAAGCACACTGAAGAATCCTGAAATTTCTTTTTAAATTTAAATGTATTTCTTAACTCAGAGGGTAAATATCTGCAACTAAAAAAAAAAAAAAAACCCACAACTGATAAAAAAAGTCTTAATAAATTGCTATTTACAAAAAGCATACAATTAAAAGTGGGAGAGATCTGACTACCCACAGTCCAGGAGTAGCTGCACTGCAGTGAAAAATCTCAAGTATTTGTAGAAACCAGCTAAGCTTTTTTTCCCCCCTCTAATAAGCAGCTGTACAATAGATCATTAAAAATACAGCAGCAAAATAGGTCTTGTGATCTTGTTGTTAGTTTTAAAAACAGCATTTAATAATGATAATTTTGTTTTAGAAAGAAAAAGAAAACTACTAATTTTCCTTTTGCTCTCAGTCAGAACAGGGTATAACTATGACAAAGTCCTGCATCTTAAAAAAAATCAGTAATAACTATTATTTACACTAGAAACACAGTATTTACTACTGTTTTATTAAACGTATTCCTGTTAGGGGAAGAAAACAACATTTGGATTCTTTTCAGCCCAGCTTCAATTCTGCAAAAAACCCAGTAAAGCAAAGATTCTATCATGATTCAATCATGATTCTATGACTGAGGGGAGAGGAAGGAGGTAGAGAAAAAGCTTTGAATATCAAAGTGGAGGACTGAAGAGGAATACTGCTTTGAGCTATGACTCCACATGTTTTCTACAAAAAGAGTTTTAAATTTTTCTGTTAGAAACAGGAAGTGAAAAAACAGGAAGCAAACCAAAATGTTTATTTCAGATCCCTACTGACTGCAGTTCCCTAAAGTCCATCCTTGGTACAATCTTTCTGCCACCTCCAAGTAAGCAAGACAGAGTCAATATAAGAAAAACAAGGATTTGTAGTAAACTCCTACCCTTTTCCATCTTACTCTTTCACCCAACCACATCTCAGCCTTTATAGACACAAGAACAGTAATTTTGAGCAATAATGTTTAGTTCACACAGCAGTGCTTATATGCATAAAAATCAAGAACAATTTAAAATTACTTTCTTCTGTGCCATAATTTTTTACATTTTAAATTTAGCAGTTTGTTGTGTACTAAAGGTATTGAGAAATTTTTGGAAGGAAATAAACTAAATCTCAAGATTTTAAATGTAAAGCACCAGTACTGCAATTCTGACAATATTTGACAATTTTGCTGTAGCAAGTAGTTTAAGCATGATAATCAATGATAAGAGATACACGGCTGCATCTTCTACAGGGAAGTTTACTTTTGCCTTTTTGACAGAAGGAAAATCCTACTTATCAAGTTCTGCCTTTGGCAATACTAGTACTGCTCTTTGTGAGGTACACGTCACAGGAATATTAAAAATAAAGTCTCCTTTGCAGATTCATTTTAAATGGGCCAGCTGTAGATTTATACAGAGGATGTTTGGGGTTTTTTTTCTCCAATAAACGCTAAGAAAGCAAAACAATGAAGTTTTAAAGTAAATATGTTGTTAAATTATGTTATTACAGAAAATATAAACTGTATCTATGAAGATCTTATAAAATGCTGTGAATACAATTGCAACTGATAGTTTGCAGCGATGAAAGAGAGCCTGGAAAATGCAAGAAAGGACTCAGCAATCCCCAGCTATGGCCTGATGTACAGCAATTCATCACATGCAATAGTTGAGGACTTCAAGTGACATCCCCGCTCTCTCACTTTAACTGGCAGAACTGACAGAGCATGTCAAGATGCGTGCTCTCTCTGATGCTGATGGAATTTTTAAGGTCGACTCGCACTATGGATTTCCCCTGTGAAGAGCTCCATGGAGATTTACACATACCTACACCTTCGCACATTTGACTCTCTCCAAGACAAGGCGAGCTTTTGAAAGACTGCCTTGTACTCGGCTGTCCTGGATGCCTGTGGCTAAAAGCAATTTGCAGTAGTTGCAAAATGTGATGAACGCATTTAAAAAAAAAAAAAAAAAAAACAAACCCAAAAAGAAAAAAAAAAAAAAAAACAACCCAAAAAGCTAAAAAGCAAGGAAAAGGTACCTCTTCGGGTATGGTCACCTCAATAAAAACAGTTCTTACAGTGCCACCTCGTGGTTAAATTGTCTCTACCAAGTACCATTTAATCTATGTTAAGTCCCTTCAGCAAATTCTGAACAAGAACTAAACAACAGTATAGTGTTTATATATAAAACAGTACCTCTATGCTTTAGAGGCCCATATGTAGTAGATTGTTCTAATCCATTACAGTTCAACTCATAATGGAAGACATTCTTGCTACCGGAAGTACTTTAGTAAAAGCTAATTAGCCTTTATCAATTTTTTACTTTGGGAATTTAAATGAGAATCACATGCTTTGGACAGCACTTTTTTTCTTCAGAAAAAAACCCTACAGTGAGAATGGCAGAAATTGACAATTCCATTTAGATTTAAATAAAGACAGACTGACATTTTATTTATTTTCATTACAAACCAGTAAGTTGGAAAAAGTCCAATGACATTTACTGTACCACAGCTATGTCAAGACTTCTGAAATTTAAGGAAGTTGAAATATGAGTTTTAATATTTTTATTTCTTTTAACTCTGACACAGGACTAAATTGCCACCATCCTTTTCACTGTAATTGATGTCCATCTTTAGATTTTATAGCCTAGAGGTGCTAATTTCTGTTAGAGATAATGACAAACATCTACTTACTTATATAGGACAGGTCTATCTTGTAAGGCTTCCATGGCTTGAGCGAGAACTGGAGAAATGTCACACGATTCTTGTGTCAAAGTCCTGCATTCATCTATAAAATATCAACACAGATAAAAGTGTGCTTCGTGACACTGTAATACGCTAATAACAAGCTGTCAAACAAGAAAATAAGTTAAAAACTCAAAAGTTTCTGAAGCCTTCAAAATATGCTACCTGGACTAGGTTGTGTTAATATAATTAAATGTTCCTATAAGCAGTATTTCACTGTGAAATGGATGTCCATCACAAATTTCAACAATAATAAAAATTAAAGGAAGCTGTTTACACCCACATATAAATGTGAAATCATTCAACAATCAGAACTCTGACAGGCTTTCTTTATAACCGATTACCCCATTCCAGGTTAAGGAAAAAGGTTGCAAGTACTCAAGCAAGCTGTGGGTTTGTTTTGTTGTTTGTTTTCACTTTAATTACATTAACTACATGATCTTGTCTACTCCATGCACAGAAGTCAAAATCATATAAACTAAATCAAATATCAGCATAAAAATTATGAATTCTCATTAGAGTGAAATCACAATCATTATTTGAGGTTTCAGCATCCACTGAAGAACAGCTAACAAATACATCACATAGCAGCAGCATTTTTTATTCACAAATTTTCCTGTCAATGACTTAGGAGAAGAAAGTAATAAGTAAGCATCTATGTTACACTTTGAAGCTGTTACATCAAACACTGATGTCTGAATCCAGAGTACACATGTAAAAATCCAATCACCTACTATCATTCAAAAGAATATCCTGGTAAAAAAAGGTTGGTTTTTTTCCTTTTTTGAAGGTAATAAGGCACTCCTTACTAAACTAGATCTTACTACCAAATTGTCAAAACCAACAATTTCCCTGTAACCTGCAAGAAAATGAAATGCAATTCACTTAATTTGCTTAGGCTACCAAACTGTAGCAGTTGCTGTCTGTGGAAAACCATCTAAAAGTACAAATAAGTAATATACTTTCACAAGTAGAGATAAGCTTGGCCCAAAAAAGGAGAGAATGTCTAATTATTTGGTTCACATCAAATCTCTCACTAAGAAGAAAACTCAAAGCCTTGTTAGTTAATCTTGGAAACGGGTTCTGCTGAGTTCAATCCATATCGAGGAATTAAAGGAGTCATCATAGTAATATTCATAAACATAAAAACATTCTTAGTCTTACTTTGAGTCCATCTGTAAAGTCTTTCATAAGATGTCTCTTGCAGTAAAGCCATCTGTTCCATAATTTCCAAGCTACAAGACAAAAAGATTTTATTTGCAAATACTATTTTAGGTAGTACTGGCAAAGGCATATACAAAATCAAATAAAATGCACCATTATTAAAATGATGAAAATTTAAAAACATACTACTATTGTTTGCTTTTCTGTGAAACATTCTGTCTTGAGTGTCTGACATTTGTCTTATGAAGTAAAGAATGAGACCTTGCTCTAAGTTCTACTTTTAACTGGTAAATGGTTGTGTTGGACCCCCTTAAGTAGCACTCACCCCGCCCTTTGCTGATTTGTCCGGAGGAGAATCTTCACATCATCGTGAATTTGCTTTACTCTTCCTAAAGCCTTGAAAAAATCCTAAATAAATTTTAAAAAAAACAGTGTTTAAAAGCGGTAGCTTCTTACTCAAGTCTCTAGCACTCTATACTCCCCACTTCAGTTCCATATGTATGTTCTTTACAGTTTTATTAAAAACCAAATTGTTCCTCCTTCAAGAGAAAAAAAAAAAGTGGAAAATTGACAAAACAGAAGCCTGACTAATAATGTTTTAAGCATGCTGGTTGATTCTATCACAGGGGAAAAGCACACACATAATTTTACTGGTCTGCTGTTTCAGTAGCACAACTATGACCTTATCTCAGTTACTTCTGCACGTTTTTTAGACAGGTCAAAGTAT
Source organism: Pedionomus torquatus (assembly GCA_013398155.1). NCBI lineage: Eukaryota > Metazoa > Chordata > Aves > Charadriiformes > Pedionomidae > Pedionomus > Pedionomus torquatus. The sequence goes on along the minus strand of VZRU01005395.1, from coordinate 269,473 downwards.
CAAAGGGACTAATCCTTGTTCTGCTGTGAACCAAGCACTGAATAAGTGGCACAGCATCATTGTCATTGTTCCCTGCAACATGTGTGTTTTAGAAACTTGAATATCCTTTCACAGTAATAGTTGGTACAACCGCATACAGCAATTACTCAAGTGCACAATCATTTAACACATTCCACTTATGCTTTCATTAGCAGTGTTTACAGTTATCTGTACCACATCTTTAATAATGCTTTAACTGCAAACAGGATGCCTGTGGAAACAAGACAGTACGTCTCAGCAGGTAGTCTACATTTAAGTGAAGGCTTCTATGCAGCTACAATAATAATAATGATAATCTGTTAAGTGTACTCATTATTCAGTTTGCTTTTACTTCAGAACAATGTTCTTTCTTATTCAAACCATAAACATATCCAAAAACTTGTTTTGGAAGGGGTTAAAAGGGAATCAGCACCTAATATCTTCATGAACTAAACAATGAGGGAAAATTGAACATTCAGACTTCTTAAAGGTCTTTTTTAAGTGCAGAACCACATGATAGCTCATTTGCCCCTTAAACTCATTACACAAACTAGAATTTAATGTTGATTTCCTTTCAGGTTACTTGAACCTTTCATCACACACTTCAAACTCATCAGAAATTCACCAGTCTGTTAAAAGGTACATTTCTCCATAAAAAATTAAATTACAAACTGATAATAAAATCTCATGTACAATTCAGCTAGGAAGCGTATACATTTTAGTTCAGGGCAAAGCTCTTAATGTTCATTGAGCTACCTCAGTAATTGGCTCATCTTTTGTGCCTCGAAGGAGGTTCATTTCATCCGGTGTCAGTTGGAATTTTGCTATAAATGCATCTGCAACTTGTGCTTTCATTTCTAGTCGCTGGCTATAATAAAACAAAGTAAAGAAGATATTACCTTTTTACACTTATCTCAGATTTATTTTGCATATTCATCCTTTTGGAAATATAATTAGCATTAGAAATAGGTGTTATTAAATTCTAATAGTACATTCTTGCCATCAAAACACTTGAGTTGTATCTTCACATACAATTTTCTATTAAGCTTACATAGATTACTGAGTAAAGAAAGCATAAAGGTAATTTAGCACATTTGAAATCTAGTAAGTTCCTTAAAATAATACACCTTTAGCATTTATATCACAAGTTACAAGCCAGACAATTTGTGTTTGTACAGCTGTAGTGCTTGCAGTTGTTTCCTTTCAAATACATTAAGGAAAGAACAGGCTTTCAGCTTATATTTTCAGAAGGACAAAATAAGCTGCAGCACCCAAAATGATTGTTAGATTAATCTACTTTTCTTTAGAACAGACCCGTTTCTTTTTACCAACATGCAGTTGGGGATACAAATTCACTAATCCTGCAAGCAATCACAATGTAACAGCTAATTCTCTTGCTGATTATCCATTCTGAAATAAACACAGGTGGTATGTAATAATGCCAGCATATTTTTGCACACATTTTGTCACACACCTCACAACCACAGAAGGACCCGAACCAATATAGTTTTATTCCACAGGAAGGGACTGGAATTTCTGTAGCACTGGAAAAATTGCTCAACCTGTGGTTTGAGCACACAACATTCCAGGAAATAAAGACTACTTTTTCAGGGCATTGAGAAGACACTATTTAGTTCTCTGTAGAAGAACAAGGTTCAATTACTTTAAGACTGTTGCAGCTTCCAAAGTAATTACTGCAAGATAAATACACTGTTATTTATAGGGTGGTGAGACAGGCAAGTAGACTCCTAAAACCGACTGCAATAATTAAGTTCCCTTGAGAGATTAAAGCCTGAAAACTTATCTGCTGCTTCACTACTATCCAAGTAGTGTCTGGACTGCATTTAGGTGGAAGAAGCAAGGAAAATTGGCTTTGCTTCTGCAGATATGGATGGCTTTCCCACAAATTCACAATGCACAAATTCATTTAGACATCAAATATAAAGTATCCCAACTGTCAGTGCTCTATTATACTGAAGAGTAGTGAAGGAATAAAATATAAAAATCTAACAGCGCTTTAACAGTAAAATTTATGAAAAACAAAGGGGAAAGCAACTCAGTAGTTGTAAGTTACACAGAAGACACCTACACAAAAATGGAAACCAAAAGCTTCTTTCAGTCTCCTTGAAACTGAATCATTCTCAGGGAAGGAACAAGAGTGATGGAGAATAGTTTTGACCAGCTGTACAGGCAATGACAGCAGATGCAACCATGAAAAATTACAGCACTTTCCAAGTAATCTAGCAGTAGCTCACTGCAAGTGAGGAAAAACAGGGAAGTAGTCTTGAAATGGAGTGCTCAAGAGCACATATGCAGCCTGGAAACAAGAAAATGCAGGTAGGTACAGGCAGAAAGGGAAGGTATTTCAAAGAAAGAAATGAGATTTAGAAGCATTGTGATGGCTTGGCAAGGAGGTAGAGTCAATTTCCTAGCACAAGGCATGCGGGGAGAGATTCAGTAGAGGCTAGAAAGTACCAAAAGACTCTGGGGGCAAAGAGGGGAGACATGTGACGTGATAGGTCTGAAGGGGTTGAAGTCATCCCATCTTCTCTTTGAATAACTTCATCTACATCTCTCTTGTCAGGGTAAGGACATGCAAGACTACCTTGCCTAAACAGGTCTGGCACTTTTTTCCAGCCCCACTGATATGCTTTTCTGACACAAAGTGTGATAGACTGCAACACAGTGGAAGGAGAATGGGAGAACACGTTCAGTAAATTTGCAGCAGGAAAATAAGGCAATAAAATCTGAAGAGAGGAAGCCATGGTGTAATTTCAGCTGAGACACCGCCCACAGGTGGTGTCTACAAAACATGCTCACAAGAATTAAGAGACAAAAGGATACAAACACGCACACACACAAAAAATACATTATATTAAATATATTTGAGATATATTAAATAAAATTGAAAGTCTTTGAGATATTTTCTGATAACTATGTCATTCTGACAACACAGATGAAAGACGGATCAGATCTGCTTTGCAGTAACATATTCCATCATTGCAACGATGTCTGAGCCGTGCTGCTGAGCCTGCCTCAGCAATCCCTGCTCACCCCTGCCCTGTACACTATGCCGGAATCACCCTTTATACTATCATGTAGTGAAGCAAATCAGGAAACAAATCTGGGAGGAAAAAAGCCAGAAGGTTTTATTTTATTTTCTGGGGATGGGGGTTATAAGTATTCCCTAATTCTGTTTACCACAGGCCTATACTAAGGGACTGAGGGGGACTGGGTTCTGTAAAGGCATCCCCACCTTACTACAGGTGCAATTACCCCCCTCCCTCCAAGAGGCAAGGGGGGCAGTGGCTACTTGTTTCACTGCTGCTATGAAACTGCTCATGAAAACTATACTTCAGAACTCTCTTAAGGTATAAAAAGAGGTCATTTCAATAGTTAGTTACAACAAATAATAATAAAAAAATATTAGGACCCTCCCCTCTCAACCCCTCAAAAAAACCTAGAGGCTAATCAAATCAAAAATCAGGCAAGGACACTTCAAATTTCACCTAATGACAGTGCCTTCAGTGGCACATTCCTGTTCCACACCATTGCACTGAGAAGATCCGATCCATCAATGTCACCATCACTGGATTTGGTTGAAACAACAAACAATGCAATTTAGTAAATTAACTTTATTTCATAGTTGCTGTGAGTCTCTCCTTTTGTGATGGAAATCTCAATTTAATATAAAACCACAAATCTGAAAAGACTTACACTGGATTAATCCTCCCTTTAGGGAAAAAAAGAGGAAAGTAGGAAAGCAAATGCAAGATCTTCTTTGGTTTCAATTGAAACAAGATCTCCCACAAACATAAAAGCTGGTAAGATGTTGAGAAACTTTTCTATGCTTTGAACCTGTATATTTCCTGAGTGCATAAACTTAAGTACTTTTACAGAAAACGGCCATTTACTATTACCTCCTGTTCTTCAGATTTTTTGAATGGACCCTTGTATCAAATTGGAAGCAAGGGGAAATCTGATTTTAAGGCGTGTGATATACCAAGCATAACAGCTTTTTCAGTTTGCTTTGCAGATTTGTTGGAACCAAGGCTGTGGTCTTCCAAAGAACCATGACCAGAATCAGGAGCTGTAGAAACAGCATGCTCGTTAGTCTACAATGGAATCCTGTGCACCCTTCACTCCTGTGGTTGTAAAAACGAACAACGGCAGAAGGCCTCGCTACTCAAACTCTTTCCTCCCCCAACTGCTCACTCTGCACCATCCTCCCTCCATTCCTTTTTTCCACTGGAAGAGAGAACAAGGCCCAGACAAACACTGTGCTGTAAAGCCATTCCTGTCCCTGGCTGTGTCTTTGGCTGTACATGCTGTAACTGCTCACTGACTCACTCTGCACATTCCCAATAATTAACTTATAGAAAACAGAGTCCATGTATTATAGTGTAGCATACCCTCAGGTTAAAAGTTCCTCAATATAAGCACAAAATGACAGCCTCAAGGTGGCAGCAACGCTTCATCTATCTTTCTCTAGATAGGGATTCAGAAGTGCTGAGAAACATCTCTCCTAAACCTAAAAGCATGCACCTGAATTTTGATAAGGCTATTTCTTTTGGTCTCTTTACAAAGGACATGGGATTTCAGCACGCTACTCAGTTTCAAAACCCTGGTTAGCCAGCTCTGGTTATGCTGGCTGTGAGAGTTGCCTTGGTTAGCAATCTGCATGAGAGACAGATCCCGNTACATACACACACATACATACATACACACACAAACATACTTCTTCAGACATAACCTGACAGATATCTAACTAAAATTTAATAAACATGTTAAAGCAGGGAAACATTAAAATACCACTCAAGTTTGCTGTAGCTATTTCACCGCAACAAGTGCTGTGCACAAACACAACGGAGTAACAACAAAAGCTAGAGTAAGGCCATCTTACATACAACCCATAGCATTGGTACCCATGCAGACACTTGGACATTACAGAAAAGCCAGTGGGTCTTGAAAACATATTAATTTCTAAATTGTGTTCTAAGCAAGTGCAGTACAGCAGAGGAAAGGCCACAGTGTTCTGTCATCTCAAAGCTGCTTTTTTTTTTTTTTTTTTTTTTCCTCCTCCTTTTACAAAAGTTATCCCTGCATAAAGGAAAAAACCCTAACAGATCATGGGAACACGGCACCAATGTGAAGGGGGAAGTGCCAAATGCTGGTAGACTTTGGAGTTTGGGCAGGGGACGGGACTCCAACAAAGAGCAATTTCCCCAGTTTTAATCGTTTCCAGGGAGACAGAATTCTTTTGCAAGAGAACTCAAAAGGCTGGGAAAACTATGCACTTCATGCACTTTTCCCTTGAACCAAATACAAACGTGCACTGTTTGTTAGGATTATCACCTAGACAGCTCAAAAAATGAGGTGGAGGAGAAACAAGCTTTTCCAAAGTTTATCATGCCACCGAGTACAGCATAAAAATCTGCTAGCTTACTTAGGACAAGTCTAGTGGCTTGTTCCGAATTACTTTCAATTTGTAGTACTGAAGATTCAACACATTTTTAGAGCCTCCAAATGACTATTTCTAACTCATAGCAAAGTAACAACCATCTGTAACAGACATGAATAAATGCTTTTCAGCAGAAATTGGAAAAAATATTATTCTGCGATGTTTTTTGTGGAAGGCAAATATACAAGAGTAGATGACAAACATCTATGCACAATTAAGTGCTAGGAAAATATTCATAAGTACCAGGTGCAAAAAGGCATTTGTGAATGCTGAGAAACAACTATTTTATTCTACATTTTGTCTAACACATCTTTTATTAAAGAACTGAAATACTGTGAGAAGACATTCAGTGGCCAAGTCCATCTTGGAATACGATGAAATTCTCTCCTTAATCACAGAAATAAGAAGGCACAGAAACTCATAGTGAATTGTCTTAACATTCCTGGGACACAAGAAAATAGCAGTAATATTACGGAAGGCTTTAGTGAGACCTCATCTGGAAAATAGATCATAATCCTGATCATCTGTCTTCAAGAACAATAGACTTCCATTAGACCACAGCTAGCAGGATGATCAAGGGAATGGAGAATCTAATTTATGAGAGGAGATGAAGGAAGCTCTTAAGATAAAGAACAAGATGAGAAAACAGCCAACTGACATCCAAGAATTAGGTTGAGAATTAGGGAAAGGGTTTTACTGGAAAGAACAAGTTTTGACGTAAGCGTTCCAAGAACAGCAACACATACAAAATGCAAAAATAATGAACTAGTTTTATGTTTAATAGTTTATCAATTTATGAAACTCATCATGTAAATGATAGCTGGCAGCAGGAGAGTGGACTTGAATTCAGAAGGTCTCTTCCATTTGTTACCCCTATGTAAAGACAGCCAGCCTGCAATGCTGCAGCCTTAACATATAATACATTCTGCTGTAAAAATAAGTAGGTAAAAATCAAAAAGTGTGTTCAGTACAGAACACACTGACTGCACTGAAATGATTAAAACCTTGCCAAACAGTTACTCAGTGCTACAGTAAGAAAGCTTATATGCCGTAAATAAATTCATAGAATGCAATAATTTTCTACTTGCATATTGATCGGGCTTCCTATAAAGATCACTATAGAATAGTCTGGATAAGCAACTTTCACATGCAAAACTTGACAGCAATCATGTGATATATATACTTACTAAGTAAATCACTGTTTAGCAGTGGTTAAGATACAAAATACTGTTTTCCAACTTGTGAAGAGACATTAGTTAAAAATTAGTGTATTTCCAGTAAATAGATTCTTTTCCATCTTGTACAGGTGAGATACTTGATAGTACCAGAATGGTATCTTCAGCATATCTTTTATACAATCTGATATAAAAACATTTGAAGCTAGACTAAGCAGGCCCCTTGCAAATTTGCCATTAAATTCAAACATGTTGCCAAAGGCATGAAAATACCACACTATTCTCTGCATCCACCTGGAATAAGATCAGAAGAAATAAGCTTAACCAGCAGCAAAAGGAGAACTAAATCAAATAGCAGGAAAACAATAAGAACCAAAATGAATTTCCAGTGAAGACCATAGGATCTCGCTATTCCTGGTCTTTTCTTCTATAAGCAGATTACACAATCATCAGTCCACCCGGAATAGTATCATGTAACTGATTCTGCACTTCTGATGAACATTTCTCAACCTTTAAGACCATACCTCGATTCATACTGTAAGTATGAAATATGTAAGTCCTGCCTCAGAGTACATGGTTGCCAGTTTGAAAAGCTGGCAGGAAATGAGGCTTCGCACTTTCTCTGCTGGTCATGGCCAGAATGAGACACATTACGGTGCTTTTTCTCTTCAGATGCATTTTAGCTGATTTGATTCCTGTGTTATACCCTGCTACCTATGCTTTACTCTGGTACAAATCTGAAAAGAAAATCAGCCTCAATACTTCAAGACTACCCTCCCCCACATTGGAACATAATTCAGTTTAGGCAATCACTGCTTTTTCTCATGAAGCATATTCACAGGAATAAATGTAATTACAAGTTTCAAAAGGTCAAGACATGAACTACATCTCATCAGTGCAAATCACAACATCACCACTTTTCTCAGCATATGCTGACGAAAGTAAACCTCTCTAACCTGCTACCAATCCTGCTGAACTTCCTGCATCATTTCCAAATTGACTATGATGAAAAAGGTATTTCTTAAAATAAGAAAAATAGCACCACGACACAAGCATGAGAGATCTGTAGTGTAACACTACTGAAACAGATGTTCGCTAAGAAACATTTTTCCTAAGACTTCTGACCTTGTATTGAGCACAGAGGTGACAGTCAAATCATTCACTGAACTCCAACAACTGCATTTGTAGAATTTAAATAAAGAGCAAGTCTGAATGTAATTCAATTAAAATAAATTGAAGTACACACTGCTGCATTCCAAAATATGTTTGGGAATCATATTTAACTTTATTTTTAAAAAGTGAAACAATCCTAGTGCTACAGAAACTCGTTTTCCAGAAACAACAGAACTGATGAGGACTCCGACATCAAAACAGACATTTTACTCTGTGTAAGAACACAATAGAAGACAGGAAAACAAGACAATGTGTAAATTTGTTCATGTGCATAATCCCAATGAAAGCTCTGGAACTTTATCCTGACTCAAAAAAATATCTGTTCAAGCTATTTCCATTCCCATTCTTTCATACAGTTTTCACAGTATGGTCCAGAAAAATATTTCAGACTCTCGTCAATTTTCTACTTCCACATGCTTATTTTCTATGATCTCCAATCACATAATAGCTCTTATTTAATTTTATAAAAATTAATATTCTAACTATTACCTTATGGTCTCTTTCTTCAATTGTTGGATCCATGACTCTCATTTGTGGCTAACCTCAAAAACAATTTTGCGTAATACCTTACCACTAAGTGGCTGGTACAACTACTTTGAAGCCAGGCTTCTGGAATTCTGCATACAGTAATTTGGAGCTGAACTGGTACTTCTCTGCCTTGGGAACTACTGAACTCCAAGATGCTTATTCCCAATACAAGGTGAAGAAGTTTAAGTCTTGTAAGAAGATTTTTAGCTTCACAAAAAGAAAAAGAACTAAATTCAGGCACAGCAAGAGAATCATCAAGTCACAGGAAGCTTTCCTTAATTCCCACTTCAAGGAGCAAGATCCTTTTCCTGTCAGCCTGTTAGCAATGGCAACAAATAAACCTATATCTTTAAAAACGCAGCAGATGTTGTTTGAAAACAAGCCAATTTACTATACATAAAAAGCCTAATGCAGCCTGAAAGCAGTATCAGTGTGCTCAAATAAATGTATAAAAATCTAGCGAAGATACTGAAGTGGAAGTACATTTTTAACAATACAGAGATTACAACTATCCAAATTAACTATGTTAGTTTCTCTTTATTATCAAAGTTTGTTATGAAATATAGTGAAACAAACGTTCTATTCAAGACTCTGCATTACTGAACAGGAGTAAATTAACCTTACATTACAAACAGATGAGTTGAATGGTTTGGACTACTTTATTTCACACTACACGGTTCTATTGAGTTGTGATGCCTCTATTTTAAGGAGAGAAGAGGGGGGAAAAAAAACATGCTGGTGCTTATGTTAAGCAGACTCCAGAACTTAAATAACATGAAAGGAACCTGTTCTGCTTCTAACATACCGTAATTTTAACTAGTCTTTAAGGAGAAAATAAATTCACAACAAGCAAGCTAATTGACCGAAGAAATGCAGCAACACTGACATATTTACAAATATAAAGATGCAATTGTATTAATGGAAGATTACTTTTTATATTTGTTATCTAAGTAAGATACTCAATTTACAATTTATGCCAAAACAGGTCTAAAGCTCAAAAACTAAGTTAGAAGAAAAACAATGCTGCAAAGCAACAACCTGAGAATGCAGAAGTTTTAACTTAAATATGATACAAACATCTTATTTTTCTATCCCAGCTACTTAACAAAGTAGTACTTTACCAACACAGGAAGTCCCGCTTATCAGGATTACCTACAGATACTGCAGATGGACCACTGTACCTTCAAATTACAAATTTGACAGACTAGGACGACTAACAGAAGTTCGGGTAAGATGCTTAGGAAACTAAAAATCATCTTGAACAACATCTAATGATATAGGCGACAATACAACACAAGAACTACTTAGTGTAAGAAACTCAGGACACACACAGAACTACTGCGACAGCCAGTCCTTTGCAAGTACTGCAGAAGAGAAAAATTACATGCAAGGATGAAAGCATGAACAAACATTCCTACTCAAAATGTTCATCCTCATATTCAAGTTCCCATGGCTGCACTGCATCTTTGGGAAACTATTCTTCACTGATCGTGCAGTTCTTGATTAAGAAAAAAGTAGTACATAACTAATTGTATTTTTCAGGGTAACATTAAAAACATACTATTACTTACCCCTGATTTAAGAATTTAGCTCACAAACACTTTGGTACATAAAACGGATTATTTGTAAAACATTTTGATGTCAAATTTAAAAATTACACAGAAAATTCTACTGTATTGTACTATCTCCATAGAAATTCCCATTATCCTAAACTTCAAGAAACTTCAGCCTAACTTGTATTTTCTTGTGAAAAGCCTATCCTAAAATAAATAGCTGGTAGAACCACAGACTGCAGAAACAGAAACTTGGGACTGATGAAATCTGAAGATGACTTCTATCTTTCATAAGGAGGGAGACATCTTTTCACAGCAACTCTAAAAAATTGGTTACACTCAGCAATCGCTGCCTTGTTCTATACTAACTGCTCTTGCTTTACAGTCATTGTTTCAATTGCTTTCTTTTCAATGGGTCCAGTTTTCATCTCTGCATTTCAATCAGTGTTTTAGGACAATCCTCAGAAGATAGAGAAGCCACATCCTCCCCATTGCACCATTTACTTCCTTGTTGGCTAAGAATTGTCACCTGGTAAATTGAAGAAATCAGCAATTTAAGACCTGTATTTTTCCTGTCTGCCTGCAAGATCTCAGCTTTTCAAGAAACCCCTAATATGGGGTAGCAGAGGCTGCTTCATGTACCTGATGTAAAGCAAACGAATGCATCAGAAAAAAAGAGTCATTTAATGAGTCAAAAGCAAAGGTGACTCCAATGTCCCAGACAGGAAAAAAAAAAATAATGAAAAAAAGAAAAGATCTCCTTTGCTTAATTTTTTCATAAGTTTAGCCAGGAAAAAAGTTAACTTTGTTAATAAATGACACTATGACACATCTGTAAGTATCATACTGTGAGATCACAAATATCGTTTGGCTTCTGCTAGTGCGTACTTCATATATACTCAGAAAATAGCCAATGAAACCTTTTGCCTACGCATGCACTCCGAGGACCTTAGAAGGACAAGCTACTTTTTAAACCTTTTTTCCTCCTCTAGGGGGATGTTCTGTCTCCTAAGAGACTTTCTGCTAATTCCTTTAAGTAAACCATTGTGCAAGTAAGAACTATATTGAGGAAGTGCTGATAGTAGAAGTACAGTCTGCATAATCTCCTTTAATGGAATTTAAGGCCAATTAGACATACATAATTTGGGATTGGTCTTGGTATCTTCCATTCTGCTTCACAACAAGGAATCAAAGCAGCTTTCCTTTTCATCAGACTAGGAGAAAGACAACCACATCCCTGTCCTACTACTTTACATACTCATATTTAAAATAATGAATTTTCCAAGACTTGGCTTCTATACATTGACTGTGACTTTGCTAAATCCTTCATTTTATATCAACCAGTATTGTATTTTATGCAGTTATTCTACATTCAACTTTTAAAATGCATACAGATCACACCCTAACCTCACATTCAGACTCTCACAGGACATAATCCACTTCCTACTGAAGTCCATAACATGAGCCTAGTGATTTTAAAAGTGCATCCAGAGCTACCCAAAGTCGTAATTTCCACTAGAAATTTATCACTGGAAATAATTATTTCTAATCTCCAGTGAACTGTAAATAATTTTCAGAAGAAAGCTCATAAAGCAAGGAGATTCATTTGTCTACACTGACAAAGGCTAAAGCTGTAGAACCAGATGCCCTAGACATAAAAATGATAAAAATTACTTGAATCTGTCATAGACTATTATCCTTTTCCCATGAATAAAAATACTGAAAAGAGCAAAACACAAATCTTTTCTTCCATGAGAGGCTGGAGAACCACCAGAAAAAGCGGTCTGTTTTAGCTTTATTAAACAGCACTTGATGTATTTCACAGTTAGCTTTAAATATGGCAGAGTAGGTTACAAGCCAACTTTCTGTTCCTACATATAGGCCCTGAGGAAGAGGGTGATTTCCACTGCATATTAAAAAGACGCCTGTGAAAGCAATGAGACACTGAGCAGGTCGACACCTGTTATGAAAAATTTTAACTTACATTATCAACTGACATTAGGTAAAGCACATCCATATTCAGCATGTTGTACCACTACAACTGAGTCTCTTCCCTTAAAAGGTCAATTTTTATGATAACAAGTGCTAACTCATATTCTTACCTTTTTGCATCCTTTCGTAAAAACCTAGACCTCAGCATTTTTATTCCAATTGAGTTACAAACACAGATAGTATTAAGAACAAAGTACAAAACAGAAAACAAACCCCAAAGTCATTACTTAAAAAATAAGAGTGGCAGAATCAGATGTAAAAGAAAATTCCATCAATACTGTCATGTCTTCAAAAAATAAATAAGGTGGTATACATACTTTTCTGCCTGGAGTTTTGTGGTTTTTACTATCAAGTCCTGAGTTTGTTCCTTTGCTGCCTAGAATATAATTACAATTGTTAAACATGTGAAAGACAAACATAGGAAATGTATTACACAATCTCTAGAATATATAATACTGTTGAAGTCTTCTGACGATAAGCAGTTTAAAGAGCTTAGTTTTTGAAACTTCTTGAGATAAGTATTCATTAACTCTCCCTGTTTGCAGGTAAGAAAAAAAAAATTAACATCCTTATCTGTATACATTTTCATCTTTACATGCATTTATATACCCACACAGTTAATTTTTAATTTATATTTAATACAAAAACATTATTCTAAATATTATTTTGTATGTCTATTGCTTGCAAATTGTTTGCTGCTACAATATGAAAAATGAAACAAGTTCTTTTGGATGTTAAACTGCCCAATACCAGTGTCCATCCAGTCATTTCAGACAGCATGAATACAGCCCTGCCGGCCCTAGTAAGTTTAGCTCCACAGGCCAAACAGCTCACAGGGCTGTAATGACCACGTGCACTTGGGAAGTTCATCATAACCCTAAATGTTCAGTGATGACAATGCAAACGAATCCATGCAGAAACAATTTGGCCACAAGCAGCAGAGGCATGACTGAAGGGATTGCTGCACCTGAAGTTCAAGGGTTCTGAAACTTATCACTCAGCAAGAAGATGAAAGACAACCAGAATTGTTGGCTTTCCCCTGCATACCACCACTGATCATTTAGGCAGAAAAATAAGATTTAACAAACCCCCAAAAAAATCCTGAAATCAAAATGCATTCAGTATGGAAGAATATTGCAAGTGAAGAGCTGGAAACAACTATGAAGACATTCTGTGTGAATAATTTCAAGACTCTAATAGGGCTAAACCACAGTGCTTGCCAAAATGAAGATGCCAGTCTTGAAACTTGTGAGAAGTCTTAATACAAGTGTATATATGCGCTGATTCATTTCAGCTTTTCTACCTGCCACACTACAGCAGTTGCAATGGAAAAGCAGTCAAGGCACGGGAACACCTTGAAAATTGAGAGAAAGGTTGCAACCATTCAAGTACAACTTCAGTCATCAGAGAGCATGAACTGTTCCATGAATACAGACAGTGGACACCACTGACGTCCAGTTGCTGAATTTTCTAAAGGAAAGTATTATGGACTTGCATGCAGACTTAATAAAAGCTCAACAGAATTTACTGAGCATTTAGTAGTTCCAAAATAATTTAAGATATCTTTAAGTATTTTTCATCTTAAATAAAAATGTAAGTATCAGTGTTTAATGTGTTTGTATTTTAAACATTTTTAAAAAAATAATATTTATTTTCACTGCTGAAGCTTAAAAAAAAAAAAAAAGAAGACTATTACAACAAAAGACGGGGTCTCAACTATTCAGTATGAAAATCTATTAATTCCAGACTTTTTTTTTTTACCCACTTCCTTCACAGCTGCATATTCTAATAAACCAAAAAGGCAAAAGTAAAAAATTTGGTTCCTTTCCAGTACTTTCTGTACAGAGATAATAATTGCCAAAAAGAATACTAACAGTAAGGCAGTAGAAAGGAAGGAAAAAAAGTTTTTCTGGATCTAGCTGGATACATCAGGAAGCCAGTTTTTATTTATATGGATTCAAATACATACAATAATAACAATATCTGGCATGTATGTCATGTCAGAGCTTACATTTAAGCAAAACAAAGTAGCAGAAAAGAGTCAGAAATGTTAGAGAAATCAGAAAGCTGATATTTGAAATAGAAATATCTTTATTTTCTCCCACATCTCAGCATCCTAATTAAAACTTTCATTATCCTTCAACCCTGCTGCTTTATTCCATTCCAGCACTTGCCTCCTTCCCTTCCTTTCTGCCATTGCTTTTATCAAGTCACTGTCCTGAAATCACATCTGACAGTATCGGGTTATTTGGATTTGATGGCATTATAAATTTAAAAAATATAAAAGGTAAAAGGCTTTTCAGCTTATCAATGTATAGTCCCTTACATATGTTGTATTTGTTCTGCTCTTTTACTACACTGCTCTGTTAGCACCCTCTTCTGCATTATATGCTATAGATACTCCTCTTTTTATCTTCTGTTTGCTCCACTTAGTTCATTTTTGCCTTCTTACTCAGCTCAAGCACATGCTTGCAAGTCTTCCTGCCCTATTACAGATAAAATGCCAGAGTATTTGACAACTGTTCACGGGCTGATTAACTTACTTTACATTCATACAGACAAAGAAAACATCGGTTGAACTGAGACAAGTTCTAAGTTCAACAGGGCTCCAGAGGAAACCTCCTGTGGAGGCCTTGAACAAAACTACCTTCCAACTTAAACAGAAAAAGAAATCACTGCAGGGTGGCTCTAGTCTGTGGAGAAAAAAAAAAAAAAAAATCACAGATGATAGTTCATGATCTAAAGCCAGAAAAGAGCAAAAATCTGCATGGACACCTTACTTATTTCCACATCTAAGAGATTAATCAAACAGTTCCTGAACCACGCTGGGGAATACATCCGCATTAACAGTGTTCAAAGAGATCTGAGACCTCTGAGGTGCATTACCCATTGCCTTCCAAAACTGAAAATTAAGTACTGCAGTGCGCTGCCCTGTACTGCCACACTTTTTGGAACAAGTTCATCAAACTACAATCATTCTTATGGGAATTACAGTGACTACGCAACCTATTTGTCTAAGTAGGGAGACATCTAAAGTACACACACACACATTAGGAAGGGAAAAAGAAATTGTTATCACAGGATTTATCAGTGAAGGGTTCTCATTCACATACTGTAACTCATGTGCTATATTCAGAACAGATTTAGTTTGGCAATATGTCTACACTTCAGTATCCGTAACCTTTTAAACTCATCACTGTACTGAATATGGAACAGTTAACCTAAGCCAAATTGAGAAACGCACCATAAAATACAACTTTTTTCCCCCCTAAAATATTTTGGATTCAGAAGTAACAGGAACTGGAATTGCTTTTGTTGCATATCAACATTTTGAGACAATGTTATGAAACAAAATCAGTAGAATGAAGATGGCACGCTAGATTTGTCTCCCTCTTTGGATTAAAAGGTACCTCAAGTATATTAATGAGAAAGTATTTATTTATATGAGCATGTAACATTAACAAATGTAGTCAATGCGAAAGACACATAAATTTAAAACAGAAATACACAACCTTTTGATTAACCTTTTAATCTCACACACATCCAATCTAGTAAAATATTTTCTCTCCACTCATACAAATGGATATCACTTGGCTATTCTCAAAGTAAGTACATTGCTGCATTTACAATTTGGAAGAAAATAAAACGCTTTCCTAAGACACATTTTCAAAATAAGTAAAAAGGAACTTATTAGTATCCTAAAGTACATAAAACGCATACTATGGAAACATCTCAGTGTCATTGTTAATCCTCTAAAATAATTACATATCCTTGTAAAAGGAAGTAATCACACCTCAAAAGTAAAAATGCATACAACAGATCTATTTATATATTACCTTCAAACGACTGGACATATCTTCACAGCAGCTACTCATTGCTTGCACATCTTCGTTTATACTTTCAAGCTCCTAAAGAAGTTCAAGTGACAATAATTGGTTTAAATCAGAAATGCCATGCCTAGGCTCAGCTGCATCCCACCAAAATGAGATACCCAAGTTACAAGGAACAACAGAGAGAACGCACTCTAAAGGTCAACATTCACTGTAGACTTTTGTCCATTTGAAACATCACCTCTCTCTGTGTAGGATTTTCATCGTATGAAACAAACGATGAAACAGTTTTACTGCAAAAGTATATTTGTCCTGGAAAATCAAAATCTCTCCTAACCCTTTTTTTTCAACCTTAAATTACATAGCAGCACTACTGCAAGAGAAGCAGTCACACTGTAAAAACACTACCTCTTTAACTTGCTTGAATATGTGGACAAATTCTTCATTTATGGCTAAGCTTCGTCGTTCAATGTCTCCACGCAAGTTTCTTCGGGTGCGCAAACTGTTTTCGACAAAAAAGGTCGAGAGTGCCTTCAGTGCTTCCAGCATTTCCTGGAAAATAAAAAAGACCTTAAGGTTCCACACAGTTGCAAAGCAGCAAGTTATGCGGTCTGTAGCCATCCCAAATTCAAGGTTTTAGGAAAACAAAACAACGTCACCATGCCACATTGTTTTAGAGAAAAAAAAAAAAAAAGAACTAGCTAAACACACTCCAGATCAGCTGTTAAATAACTAAAATTGCTGTGTCTCTCTTCTTGTATGTTATAACACGGAACTTTGACTATTATTTTACAATTGCTTTAATCAGTAAGATTACATTCAGCTAAAGAATGACCTACGCATGGCTAGAAAACACTTAAATCAGGAATAGCTGGAGAAATGCCACCCCGAGGTAAGCAATACACACCTCCCTACGGCTGGCCGGGAAGGAGCAGGTGCGCGGCATGTCGCTGGAGGAGCCAAAATTTAATTTTATGTTCAATTAACGCTGCAAACGTCAGGCTGCGGGTCCGCAGCGGAACTGAGGGTATGACAGGGCTCCCTCCCCAATTTCGGAACCTATCGGGGCTCGCAGCCCCTGACGCCCCATCCGGCCGATTCCCCGCAGGGCACTCCCCGCCGGGCANGGCTCCGGCGGAAACGCGCCTCTGAGACTTTGGTTCCGGCCCGGCCTGGGCCGGCGAGAGCTGGGCGTTGGGGCGAATACTGGTGCGATGGTGACTGGAACTGGGGCTGTTCGGCCCGGAGAAGAGGAGATCTTACTCTACAACTGCCTGAAAGGAGGCTGTAGCCAGCTGAGGGTCAGTGCCGTCTGCCAAGGAACAAGCGATAGCACAAGAGGACGTGGCCCCAAGATGCTTCAGGGGAGGTTTAGACTGGAAAAATGTCTTCACCAAAAGGGTTGTCAAGCACTGGAACAGGCTGCCCGGGGAAGTGGTGGAAGAGCCATCCCTGGAGGTATTTAAAGGATGGGAGACGTGGTGCAGAGGGACGTGGTTTAGTTGTGGTCTTGTCAGTGTTGGGTTGATGGTTGGACTCGATCTTAAAGGTCCCTGGCAGCCTAGACGGTTCTGTGATCTTATAGCCGTATTTATAGAATCGTAGAATCATCCAGGCTGGAAGGGACCTCCAAAGGTCATCTAGTCCAACCTCCCCGCAGGGACACCCCCAACCAAACCAGGTTGCCCAGGGCCTCATCCAGCCTCACCATGAGTATCTCCAGGGAAGGGGCCCCAACCACCGCATGTATTTAATGAAATAAATGATTTAGTTATGAGCATAACTGAAATGGGAAAACAAATGGGCTCATTGTTACTTAAGCTAATAGCCATGACAAAAAGTGTAAAGTGTGTTGAAATGAGGAGGGTGTCTTGTTTTGGCCATGCATACACTGACACAGAGGTCTTGCACCCATAGTCTCTCCAGAACAGCAGAGTGGCATCTACACTGCAGAGCTGAGAAGATGTGACTCTGTGAGCTGGGGCCATGCTGGGACCTCTGTCCCTGCCATGGCAGCAGTGGGCTTCCCGTCCCGGGACAGCCTGGCCTGGTACTGCTGCTCTCATGCTTTAGTGGTGGTGTTGTGTCAAACATCTGCAGAAGCTCAGCAGCTGCAGTCCCGCTGTCCTGCTGAAGCCATGACACACCCTGTGCCAAGCACTGAGGGGCGATAAAGGAATTTCTGTGAGATTTTCCCAAAGGGCAAAAGACAGGTACACAGATGAAGGTAAGGTGCCATGGAAAGAAGGTGACTATATACAGTATATAGCTGTTGTTTAGGAAGATAAGGGTCCCACCATAGTATTAGTTCTGAAAACGAGGAATTTGCATATGCAACTGAAAGCCTGTTTCCATTTGCCTGATGGCATGATGATCAAAAAGCAAAAACTCAAGTAGCAGCTTAACTCTTCAGGAATTTGGGGCCTTCACATTGCTCTTCTGTAGGCTCTTCCTGAAAACAACTGCAAGTGAATCAAGTTGCCTTTGCCTTCATGCCCTAGGTGGACCACTGAACTTCTGAATGTTTTCATTCACTTGTTTGTTTCTTTTTTAGTTTGAATCAATGATTTTATCTCAAGAAAAAATTGAGACCAGAGCTGTCCTCCTGAAATCTTAGCATGATAGGGACAGTGATAGGATATCTTCTATTTAATTTTTATTTTTTGTTTGCTTCCTCACATGGATCCTCTACGTTAAAGCCCAGCTTTTCTGAACAGCCTGTGTAGTGCATTGTTTCTGCTCTTGGCTAATTAGCAATCAGGTTTTCAAATCTTTTCAGACACCTTGTTTCCCTTTTAGCTTCTGTTCCTCCATCCTGTTACACTGATGTAATCTCCTCCTAGATGTCCTTTACTTCTGACTAAACTTCCAGGGGGCAGGATCTCCCTTCTCCCTGTCAGAAGAGATAAAATAGCATGTAGTCATCACATGTGTGAGCAATTAATATTTAAGCATGTCAAGAAAATCCTATTATTAGAAAGAACCCCTCCCAGATATTAATTGGATGTTGTTAGCAGTTTGAACATTTCAAGTGCTATCAACCTGTTGAGTGAGTTGACAGAGTGAAGGCACACCTTGAAGTCACAAAGACTTGAACATCTGAACCACAAGTGTCAGTTAAGTCCAGACCATTGCCAAGTCTTGTCCAGTAAGTTATACCACAAACATACCAGGAGCCACAAAGATTTTCCTCTCTCAGTTGATACATGCATTTTCTTTTGAAGCCCCCAGTTCTGCTTTTAGATGCTCCTTGATGGGTGTGCAATTTTTCAAGAATGTGTTTCATGAGCCAGAATGCTTCTAGCTAACGTAACAACACATTGGGCTGGCAGGAACCAATAGACTTTTGAAACATGTGTTTATTTATGCATGTGTCCTCCCGCCCAAATGAGAAGTGATAATCAATGGAGCATTTCTTGACCTCCCACAACTGAAAGTAGTATTTGTGTGAGGGCACCAGGGCTTTTTTTTTTCTTCTTTTAGGAGTATTAGCTGTAACTACAAAACCAAAACAAAGCAAAACAAAAAAAAAAAACCTCTCATTTTCTGCTATTTGCAGGCTAGATTTTTTTCTGCTATGGATAATATTTGCAGGCTAGATTTTTCCTCAGAACAGATTTTTTTTTAATAAAAATGCAATATGATTGTGCAATGAGGTCACCATCAGGAGCTGTGTCATGGCTTGTATGTGTCATGAAGGTGGGTTTGACATGACATTCTTACCTTTTTGTGGTATTGTGGAATAAAATGATTGGGAGTTTGTGGTCTGTAACTGCCAGAGGGACTTTGATTTCAGATATCCATTCATGTGTATCAACAGAAGACATTTTGTGTAGTCTGTGTAATTAACTCAAACCTAAATTCCCTTATCAAAGCTAGATATGGCAGCAAAACTACAGGTGTCCACAAAGAAATGTGTAGCTCATGGTATTTTCTGTTGATTTTCTTTTCTTAGTACCTTATTATGTTTTTTGTTTGTTTGGGTCTTGGGTTTGTTTTTTGACCCAAGAATAGACAGTGAAATAGCTGCAGCTGGTGAAAGTGTTCACAAAATGGATATTTGGTGCCCTACAGACAGGACCATAGTTCCTGCAGAACTAGAAGTGTGTGGTCAGTGGAATGACACCTGCCATCTAAGTCACCCGAGCTAATTATGCCATTGTACTTTCAAGTGCTTGGACATTCATGTAGTTTTTGAAGGCAAAGACAAGAAGGTGTGTTGTAGTTACCTCAATATGTTCCTCAAAAGCCTAGGTAAGAATAAAGCTCCAGTGGACTGATAGGTTGACTGGGCTCAAAGGTGTGACTGGAGCTGGTATTTCCCTGCCCTATGGCAAAAGAGGAGTTATAGAGCAGTAGACAGAGGGAATGCTTTCTTAAATACAGAGAAGGTAGAATAGCCCTTACTATGGGTGCCATCACAGGCAAAGGAGGGTGAGACAGGAGGATTTTTGTGCCAAAGAAAGAATAAAATATAAAAATATATAAAAAGAAGAAGAAGCTATATTTTCGTACAATGTAGTAGATAAAAATAATTTGACAATGCTACTGTTTATGTAACAATTTACAGGCCCTGATGCTTTCAGATGCAGTGAAGAAAAGCACCTAGAGGAAGGTACATGTAGTAACATGCTGGTCTGATACCCCATCCCTGTGAAAATGGTAATAGGTCTTTATGCTGCAGCCCCTATAGGAGACCAGGTGAGTGAAACTCAGCTCCACCAGGCTCTTCACTGCACACAATGTACCACAAAACAAGCCCATCACTGCCTTATGTTCTTCACTAGTTCTCTGCCATGAAATTATTAATTGGCTTTCTGCAGCCTTTTGAAGTCATTTTGTGCTGTGGTTGGGCTAGAAAATCCAGCTGATAGGTGGGAGCACAGGAAAATGTTCTGTGTCTTTAAGTCAATTAGGATTGGATTTTTTGTCAGTTCATTTTCTGAGAGGTTAATATTGTTAGATAGTTTTCAGCAGACCAAATCAGCCCATTCCTTGAGCTAACAATTTCTCAAAAGCTCAGACACACTTGACCCCATTCTGCAAATTAAGGTATGACTCCTTGAGTGATTTGGCCAAAGGTCACCCTGACAGCAACCTGTAGTCATGTAGTGAAACCTGTCTCTGTCCCTTGAAGCTCCAAAAGAATGTATGGTTCTGAAGTTCTCGGTTAGCTCATGCTGGCTCTCTTGAGGATTTATTGTCATGCCTCACAGTCAGCAGTAGCTGCTATAATATATGTGATGCTGAATCAGCCACCTGGTTGAGGAGCTGTAAAACTTCTGTTTGTTATAACTCACTGAAAAGATAACACTAGCAGTACAGTGTACACTTTAATGCATACCAAACCCATGAAATCTTCCCGTTCATCTCCTGTGGAAAAAAAACCCACAACGACCCGACAACATTGATTTCAAGGGAAGTACTGTGTCAGCAAAACTAATAGGGTTTGGTCAAAATATATTTGGCTCTAGAACTCTACAGAATACAGGACTTCTCTAAGGAAGTGGTCATTTAACTATGGGGCCATATCCCTAGCAGGGTCAATAGCGTTGGTCATGGCACTGCCATTCACTGCAGCGAGGGCTGAAATTTCACCTAGAAAATAAAGAAACAAATGGCTTAAATGGTGGAGCCAGGAGAACTAATATCTGCTTGTGGCTGATTAACTGCATCACCTTAGTGACGCTGTGTCTCTGTGGCTGAGGTATAAAGCTTGTCTTCCTTTGCAAACGCTCATTAGTAAGCCAATGAGGTCTGTAATATAGGAGATTATTGTCATGATTATAATACTACAGCAACGAAGAGGAATATTTTTTGCCAAAAAAAAGTAGAAGCAAGACATGAGTAACACATGATATAATGCTAATGGTGTATGCCAGACCTACTATCCTTTCTCCTTAAGCAATGACTGCTTGCATCCTGCTGGCAAAAAGCCTCTGGAATGGGCTTTGTTTTACAGATGAAATAAAAGTAACCCAAACAACTGAACAAAAATTACAAACATTCACTCACCAGACAAAGAAACACTACCCCTCACTATGTCCAGATCTCAGCTGAGGTCAGTTTCTAGCAAAGAAAATCTTGAGAACAATACCTAAATTAGTGGGCAGTACCTTCACATGAGCTGATCAACACAAGGCCATCTATGGGATCGTGACATGCCATGACACAGATCATGAGAAGCCAAATATATATCTAATAAATCATGAGAATGGTGGCATTAGAAAAAAATACTTTTGAGTAGGTACATCAGTAGCGTAAGTTTTAACACAGACCATAACTACTGCAAATTTGGCAGAGTTCCCTTTTTTGGCAGCTCCTCCAACTGCTGTATTTTAATCCAGGCCTGTGGGTCAAATGCCCATAGCTTACAGGTCTCAGTCGAATCAGTTTTTTCTTTTCTTGAATTTTCTGGCAGGTTTCCTGGGAGTAGACTGTTTGTTGCAATCCCTTAATGGAAACCCATAAGACTGCCTTAAACCCCCACAGCTAGTGATGAATTCTCATTACTGTAATGCCTGCGTAGTTTGGGCAGTTCTTGTTATCCCCAGAACCCAACCATTTTGTGTTTATGGTTCTAGGTGCTGAAGACGTAATAAAAGTAGCGTATATTGCTATCATTCAGGATACTGGATTTCAAGAGACTATTACTCTGTTTGGCAGGACAAGAGATGCATAAATGTAGATATAGTAATAAAATGTACAGTAAAGTGAATTTTTGCAGCCTTTTTCATTTAATTTTCTCTGTTGCATTGATTGGCTGGTCTTTGTTTTAAAGCCTGTATGTCTTTTCCAAAGCTCCTTTTAAACTTCTGTTGTATGGCTTTTGCCCTCTTGCCCTTTTTGTGTCTACCCACACACACGCTTCTGCTACACAGGCAGGGTAGAATGACTGTCTTCCCTCAGCTCCAGCTGATTTCTTTACCATAGTCACTATTCAAAGTACATTCCTTAGCATTAATAACTGCTATACTGGATCTGGTAGCTGCTTCTTGGGGTGTAATTGCATAAGACAATAGATTTCTCACTTTGCTAACCCAGCAAATCCTGCACAAATGTTTGTATTGCCACAGGAGGGACAAGGAATATACAGCCAGGGAAAACAGGATTAGGACTTCCCTTTTAAGTGGTAGGTGACAGTTTTGTCAGGCAAAAATGAATACGGAACCATGAAGGAACAAGGAACTCTTGAGGGGACAAGCAATGATGTGTGGTGTGGGGGCAAAAGTGGGGAAGCTTCACCATTAAATCCATTGTCTTGTGAAACTGCACCTTAGAGATGTTTCTAGTGCAAGTCACATAAAAATATTGACAAACACAGCAATTTTCATAGCAGTATTATAGCATCAACCTAATTTTACAGGTATGGGTGTCATAAACAAATTTCCTGAGTTCTCAAAACAATACTGTTTGAGTACATTTAATGGAACTTTATTGCTGAGTAAAAATTTCCAAAATGCCAGGAGAAGTCCCACTCTGTGACCTCTGTTAGGAGGAAAGCAAAACAACATCTCAGCAACTCCAGTGTGGAGCTACCTGGCATATTTGGATTTGATTCCCTCTGTAAAGTTGACTCAGAAGTATCCTCTGGGCTTGCCTCAACAATTTATCTTCTTGTGTCAGCTCATGAAGCCCTTCCAAAGCCTTGGCGAGATGCCATCACCCTCAGAGATGCTGAAGAGCTGCAGTAGATAAAAATAACTTATTACTTAACAGCTGACACTGGTTGCAGTCACTGCAGATGAGTTGCAAACAATTTCCCTGGAAAGTTCTGCTCACCTCCAGGAGAAATATGTTGAAGCCTATAGTTTCTTGCTAAAATTGCCTGCCATCCCTTTCTGGTGGTCATTCCAGCCTTTGTGGCATTATTACATGTCTGGCATGCCCATGACTGGTGCACTGGAAGCCAATAATTATATCCCTGGAGGAAGACAAAAGTTGTAGGACACAAAACTCCAGTGTCTCTGATGCAACCTGAAATAGTGAGGTGGGAATGAAGCTTGGAAGCTCCACCAAGAATGGGCAGAGTGGTAGCAACTTGGCTTGTCCCAAGCCCCGCTGGGTGGCTGGAGGACAGCAGGCAGGAGTATGGTGATGGGCTCCTTGCTTTTGAAATGTGGAGGGAAGACAGCTCAGCCTTGCCACGCTGGTTGGTGCAGCTGTCAGACAGCTGGATAGTTCTGATGTCTCTGTGATTACATTGGAAGGAGAACAGGTTGTGCATTTTGCTGCTCAGATCAAAGTTTTGCCAGTGCAGGAGTTCTGTGTCAGCATCTCTGCAGCCGAGTAGGTTGGTTCAGCTGGTGTACAGCACGGCGTCTACAGCTTTGTGAAACGCTCACATTCCCTGGCAGGAACTCAAGGAGCATTTCCAGCAACCTCCAATTACAGTATTAATTACAGAAGACTATCAAGTTTCCCAGAATAGGCCCCAAGCTTCCTTTTGCATGCAAGCTAGCAAGGACTTGCTCTACCATGCAGATAGAGCTCTCTTCAGAATATTGTCAGGCTGTTCATACATCACCCATCACTGTCAATTTCCCTTCAACAATGATACCTTAAAACACTGTTGTGCATGCAGAGCACTTGCCTTTCAAAAAGTAAACGTCACAGTGAGTGAACTGCCAATCTGGAGGTTTTGAAAGGATATTTTAATGTTAATTTGGATGGTCAGTAGCTTCTTTCTGCTTCTGTCCCCTGCATGGCCTTTGATGTGATCAAGCTCTGAGCCCTAATAATACAGGCACAGTAACGCATTAAAGAGAAACATCAGGTGCCTTAACCAGATTGCAGATTGCAATGCTAACTGGCAGAAATTAGCAGATTGTCTTCAAGAAATATTTGTGCCTTCAAGAAGTATTTGTGGAAAGTTGATGGCAAGAAATGCCCATGCTGGCATGGAGCTAGGCTTTCCTTTCACTGGTCAGAAAGCAGACTATTTTGCTTCTTCACTGGTGGTGTGATTGCTGATCCATTGCTGGTGTAGGGAGCTCTTAATACTGAGTGGCCTGAATCTCTTCTTGCTCTCTTTGACTTGGATACCTAAAGGCTTGAGGACAAAATTAAGTACTTACGGTGGGATGCATCTCACCAGTCTTCTACCATCTGAAAGTCAGGGGTGAAATTCCCAGGTGTCCTATCAGATGAATGAAAGAAAGGCACTTTCAGAAGGAAATTCCTCCTACCTAGCTGGACCTCTCCACTGACTGCACAGCAAACTTGTATGATGGACCATTGACTAGACATTGATCTTTTTTTTTTTATCCCTATTGATCTGGCTGTGACTCTTGACTGCAAATAATGAGGAGAGTATATCCCATATTCAGTGCTGCAGAAATTAAATACTGTGTTTGAATGCTGGTGTAAGCCCAGACTCTCCCTACGCTCATGGAGAAGGGGGTGGGGGGAAAAAAGGACGTTAGATTTTACAGTTAAATAAATATTAAATAAATAAAATGTCATATTTTCACAGTAAAATGATACACTTCGTGCCTGTAGGCATGTGACATATCATCCAGACACATGTCATTTTGGGTGACATATCATGGACTTGCCAGTTGCAAAGGCAGAACTGCCCAAGGGCTAGTTTGATTTTTGCACCTGAATCAGAAAAAGCTTTTTGATTTTCATTCATAAATCAGTGGTGCAGTCTAGTTCATACCTGCTTCTGTTCCCTCTTCTCCTGTGTCTCCTTTCTTCATTCACTTTGTCATCCCCTCTCTATCATCCCATGCTAATACCTCTCTCAGAAGTATGTGTTCCGCTGTATCAGAGATGTGCCTACTTGGGATGCATTACTCACATTCTCAGATACCCATATGAATCCAATTTTCTTTTAACATTATGAGAATTTGACACAATTTCTATTATCAGTAGTGGGGATATTATGCCAGCACACCACTACAGAGTATCAGCTTGTGTCTGAGGCATTGAAATGAATAGTTGTTTTACTAGAGATTTGAGGGTGACAGGAATACATGTGCAGAGCTCCATTCTCCAGAGTGTAAGGCATTGGCTTGAAGATGTGCTTGAGTGCTTAGTGATTCATGGCCAGAGTTTCCGTGTTTTATAAGGCTCAGGCAGAGTTCCTCTCTTTTCTCAGTTGCTGGAAAGTTAAAGGAAGCATTCATGGATGCCTATTGGCAGTGTAAATTAACTTCAGCTGCAGAAAACAAGATGTTTTGCAAAGAAAGAGGAAAGTCAACTCTCACTGCATTCATCGGAGAGTAAGGACACATTGCCTTCCTGAATTTGAAGGAAGAAAATGAGAATTAATTCCCCCCTCATCACTACCTCATCCCCTTTCTGCCTCATTTTCCTCCATATGGTTAAAGGCCTGAGCAATGGACAGTTCTTTAATATGCAGAGCTATCACAAAGTTCTCTTTTCAAATGTGAGTATAAGATCTAGCTTCTCTAAAGACAACTTGTGGCGTGTATTTGAGTGAAGGATTTTTTTCTTTTTTTTTTTTTTTTAAAGTCTCCTCATTTTAATGGGTAATTTCCCTTGAAAATGGTAAACTGCAAATTAAATGGCAAAAAGCAATTAATTATTGAAATGATAATATCCTTGTAAAGGTTAAGAGGTAATATAAATGAAGTTCCTGTGAGCGCATTAATGGAATTACTATCTTCCCTCCTTACGAATGGCAACTGTAACGACCTTGCTAATTAGCTTTTTCATCGGGAAAAGGAATATTGAAATATGTAGTTATATTGCAGAAACACAATATATGACTAGGTTATTTTGCTACAACAGAATATAGAGAGAACCCTTCTACATGCAGTTAAGAGCTCTTCCCTGAACACACGGCTTTTGGTAGAAACAGGAAACACTGCATTTGAATGACGTAGGAAAAACAACTTGTAATTTGGAAGGAAAACACAGGCCAAAGCCAAAGAGTAACACTGACACACGGGCCAGGATACAGCTCCCTTCAGCTTGCTGCAGCTTCCCCACAAGCACAAGGCATGGCCAAGAAATGATTCAACTCACTGTGGCTGAATCGGTGCCGGTGGCTCCCCATGCCCAGAGTGGGGCAAGCAGCCTGGGCTCGGCACTCCAGGGGCTTGGGTCCTCCCCATGCAGTATTTTTAATATGTGAAGGTATATGTATAAATGCATACACGTGTAGGCATATGAATGCCTTGTATGTACTCTATTTCCTATTGACATGTGTTTTAGGGAGCTTTAAAGAAATTATCTTGGTTCTTCCCCTACCCAAACCATGTTTCGGACGTTGATACACTGGAAAGTGGGTACCTCTTGGGTTTCAGCTTTGGCATTACAGTTTTTCCATGAACCCATGCAGGGTTTCAGAGGTTCCAGCTTCATGGAATGCCTCAGATCTGTATGAACCTTGGGGTATGATGGGGAGGAAATGAGCTTCCACTTGTAAAATGAATTGGCCTTTGTCCCCAGCAAGAGGATTTTCGGCTTTCCTTTCTAAAAACCTAAGAAATCATTAGCCTCATCCTTGGGAATGTGATCTAATATGGTGACCTAGATGCAAATGATTGCTAGAGCTCAGGGGGAAAGGCGGCTCAGCTCCAGTTCTGCGGCAAAAGGCTGGGGGGAGGAACACGATGCTGCCTTGCATCCCATTCGCATGGAGACAGAACAATTTTATGCAAACCGTGCCACTAAAGTCATCATTGCGTGTTCTGCACGTGGACCTCAGGAACCTCAGGGCCAGTGGCAGAGGGAGGCTGTGAATCACACAGATTTTGTGGAGACCAGAAAGAGAAGCTCAGCTCTCTGCCCTCCCCCTCCCTATCCCCCCGAGCTTTTCCCGCACACGCCTCTCTCCATCTGTATCCCCCATCGCACCCCTTTCTCCGCCTGCATCGAAGGCTTCGCGGGGGGAGACGAAGACTCAACCCTTTCCGTTTCCACTCGGGGAGTGTGGAGCCTCCCGGTTCTTGGGGGCCGGCTTGTTGCCGGTTCCCCAGGCTGTTCCCAGCCCGGGCTCCCGCTCCCGGTCGCCCAGCGAGTGTCACTCTCGAGCAGCGCAGAGCTCCGCTCCCTCCTCCCGCCCCGCCCGCCGCTGTCGGAAACACGGGCACTTAGCGGGCTTCTGGCCCCGATTTGAAAATGTGACTCGCTACTGAAAAGCCGATCCCTAACCGAGGCTTTAAATGAAAAAGAGAAATCTTCTCGCTGGTGCACGCGTCGTTAAACAGTCTAATTTCTCAAAACGCACACACCACAAAGTGCCAAAGAACACCGTGGCAAGACCTGCTGGTTGTATATTCCCCCCATCTTTCTCTAAGAGTGTCAAGGGGGGATAGATAGATGTTCCACTGGTAAATAAGATGCCACAATCAAATGATTTGCATTGGGTCTATATGCACAGAAAGCAGGCTGCCAGTAGATAAGCATTTCTTACTGGGAAATCGTTCTTTCGTCATCCAGACGTTCCTTATTCTTCAAAGTCCACTTGGGAACAGGGGAAATTTGGGATTGAAATCATCCACATCTTTTTCCTGAGTTTGTGCAGGACTAAGACTATTCCCTACCGAAGGAGAATGGGTCTGGGACCTGTCACCCTGAAGCTCTGTCACCTTGGCAGTGTTTGTGAGGACAGAGCAGGCATTCCTCCCTTCAGCCGTGGGGCTGGTGCAGAATAAACCTCTCTGGCCTCTCCCATAGCCACTAGGCTTGTCAGCAACAGGACACAAAAGAGATAATCGGTAGGTTGATTTGCTGTAGCTACTATTTTAGAGCCTTGCAAAACACAGAGCACCTGGTGGCTTTTATATAACAAATGATAGGTAATAACCTTATAAAGGTGAAAAAACCCAAGGAGGTTTTATGGCAAATAATAAAGAATGCTTCCTTCTTTTTTATTTTTCATGGACATGTTATTAGTATGTGTGTGTATTTTTATGCATCCAGAGATTAAAAGACTGATGTTGGCAACAACAGCATTATACAAGTAAGACCACTGTCCTTCAGATGTCATAGAATCATAGAATGGTTAGAGTTGGAAGGGAACTTAAAGATCATTGAGTTCCAACCCCCCTGTGATGGGCAGGGACACCTCCCACTAGAAATGTGTTCTCTTCATGAACTGTCAGTAATAGGATTTGTCAAATCTACCACCATGAGAAACACCATTAAAATAAATGCTAATCATAATACAGTATTGGAAGCGGACTGGAGAGACTGTTTTGTTTAGAGCTAAGTTTTCAATCCAGGATTCAGGTTCAGAAGTAGCAGTCCAAAATCTTGGGGATCTAGTTAGTCCCACCCACATCAGAAAACATGCAATGCATTTGACTTGGAAGAGACGCTGTAGGGACACATTGGAATGTAGTGACCTGAATTTGTTTTCTTACCTTTCTCTGAGAAATTTGCAGTGTTAGACTTGGCGTTTTCTTTTTGCTGCTTGTTTAGTTGAGTACTTTTTTTCTGGCTTCTGCAGATTGGACAGATTCTCAGGCAAATATATTAATTATCAGATGACTTCCCTAACAGTACTTGTCTGTTTGGTTTTCAGTGACTGTATTTGAATAATTGGGTTGACTTTCTGTTGCTCCCCGTACATAGCCTCAAGTCTATTGTTGTGCCTACACCTCTCTTTTTCATTTAAAATCGAGTATAGACACGACCTGAAGATCCAGTTTTGTAAGATGCTCGGAACCACGTCGGCGCGATCACTCTCACGCAGACCACACAAGAGAAAACCAGATGGTGGCCTGCAAGATAAAAATATGTTGTTTCTTTTTCTTGTCAAAGAATGAAGATGGAGTTTCGCTAGCCGCTTCATTTTCCTCAGGGTTCGGGAACATACGCACTCCCCTATGGCATTTTATATGACGGTGGATTGTCTTAGAGGATAAGCTATCATGAAAGCATGGCTGTGGCCAAGCCCGTGATATGTATATTTGATGGGCTTCATTTAGGTACTGTGATAGGAGTTTCTGTCTTTATTCTGTTGCACTGATTAGCTCCATCAAGTCTGTAGGGCCCCAGCTGTAACAGCAGCTTAGTCAATGGATCAGGGAGAAAAGAAATGGTAAAATCTATAAGCGTATTTTCACATCTCCCTGCTAGGGTAGTTTTCTGACAGTGCATTCATGGGTGTTTGATCCAGTCTGACTTCCAGTGATTCCAGCAGTGGGGAATCCGCAGCTCGGGTTCCCTAGGCCAATTCTGAAGCTTTCTCAAAAGTGAATTCTCTTCAATTTCAGAACACCAGAACAAATCTTAAAACCAGCTGCTTTTTCAGTACAGACAAGACCCTGGGGAGCAGGACTTTTGTTACCACTCTGCTCTGAGGAGATCTCTCTGCTTTTGTGGTTAGAAGAGAGATTGCGGAACCTGAAGCACCATGTAGTAACTCCCTTTTTCTTTCAGACAGGTTAGATGTGGACTGAAATATTTTGGGTAACTTTTTGAGTAAAAATACTAAGCACAATGTTCCCTGAAAGGGGCAGCAAATGTTGATACAGTTGAAGCACACTGAGTTGTAAACATTAGGAAGAAAAAGGAATAAGAATTTGGATTTTAGCTTAAACACACATTGTGTCTAATTTGTTTCTAATCAAAACAAAACTCCTTCTCTGACAGAAGATGGATTATGAAATAAAGCTTATTTCCCTTCAAGTGACTAAGTCATGCAGCCAGCTTGCGGGGGCATTCAGAGACAGTTGGCAAGATAAGATACTTCAGGAGAGATGCAGAATTCAGTGTGCAGCTTCCATGAGGGAATGCAGAATGGCAGCAGCTCAGGGAGTGAATGTAAAGGCCATATAAGGGAAGTGAATGAACTGCTGTAGAGATGCCATGAGCAAAGCAAACACTGGCTTGGGGACCTTGGCATATACCATGGAAGAGATAAATTGCATGAATAAATGCATACTTGTTTGCTTCTCCCTAGCTTTACAAAGCCAGTTTTAACCGAGGAACTATTTACATGTGTGAAACAGAAGTTTTTCCACAGTGACTTTAATGCCAAGCAGTTTCTACCCATGTCTAATGCCAATGCGTGCCTAATTTAGATACATTTATCACAGTTTCATTGTAACTGTGGCCCTTGGCTAAAGAAAAGAGTGTTAGACAATTGCGGATTTAGTAACAGTACTCGATTCTTCTCTTTCTTTACATGAAGAGCACAGTTCAAGTGTCACACTCTTAGCTCAGTGTCCCTGTCATTTCAGGTGCTGGTGAAATGGATGGTAGTAGGAAAAACACCTGACCGAGCCAAGTGAAATCACAAGAGCAGTAAGCAAAGATTGTCCACACTCCTTGCAGAAGGAGCCAGGAGAGCTGGTGCGCTCTCTGGGGGGAGGCTTGGCACTAGGCAAAAAAACTGATTTGAGGGCTGGTTGCTAGAATGGCATGCTGTAGAGCAGGCCCCAGCTCTGTTTTGGGAAAGTCACAGCAGCTCCCTTTCGGTCAGCCACCCCTGTGGGTACACCCACATTCATGTTTTGGTGTGGATCAAAGGCACACTTTTGGAGTGAATCCAGATCATTCTCACCTACCGTGTTTTGGTTTACCCAGCAGTGGCAAGTATACAAAGTGGATACAGATGGGATTAAAGCAGAAGACAAGGCGCCAGAAGTGCATCTGCTGCGTTCTAAGTGGTCACGAGGCTCTCACTCCATAGACCCAGGCTGGAGTGCATCTGAAGAAAAACCTATGGAAATGTGTGAACATCATTCAGGTCCTCAGCACCAACTGAAACGATCCACGTTACTAGCTAAAATAGATGCATATTAGGTGGATGTAGCCTAGAGGTAGCTAGGGAGCCATGGCTGTTTTGGGTGTATGCCTTCATTGTCTTCCTTGGGTAGCACATTATTGCATACTTTCTAACACTCAGCCTATATTTAACCTACTTCTTTGTTTTGAAGCACTTTTCCTCAAAGAATACGCTTGAAATGTTAGGATGGAAAACTCTGTTTTGCTAGATACTTTCCAATCCATTTTTTATCCCTTGAGAAAATACACACTTCCAGTAGCGTGCTGATTTTAAGACTTTGCATTATGGGGTAAAAATGGAAAGTCTTATTTAAAAAAAAAAATCCAATAAAGTGGCTGTGTAATTTAATTCCGAACATGATTGTTGTTACTATTAAATAGTGTAAACACAGACTGAGTGCAATAAACTTCGCTTCCATTTAGCATTAATAACATTAATGATCAGTACTTAAATCACATGCCATGTTCCAGGACTGTAAAAGAAACACGACCAAGGAGATTTTGCATGTCTGGTGCTGACATAATTTAAACCTGGCATAAAATTGTCTTCTGTCTGAAGGAATTTATTCAAGCTGCAGGGCGGAGAGGAAGAAGCAGAATAGGAAATCTTTCTTTCTCCCAGAGGCTCGGTGTGCACCATCCCTCCTCGCTCCCAGAAGGCAACCCCTCCCCAAAACTTTCCCACTTAAGACACTCTGCTAAAGGACCGGAGCTCCCGTCTCTCCGCTTGACCTAACCCAGCCGGGATGAGCTGCTTGGTACTCTGGTCACATTTCCTCTCGCTGGAGACCAGCTCCCGAACTGTTGCGATCAAAATGCTGGATCAGCAGCTCGCATGCAGGCACGCACACACACACACTTCTTATCACACGCACACCATCAGGAGATTAGCCCATATTTTCCCATGTAAGGGCTGTAGCCT
>VZRU01005395.1:196750-234012 GCA_013398155.1 Pedionomus torquatus | reverse complement strand
AAAGATGGCCTCCAGCCTCACCTGTGCTGGCGTTGTCTGGGCTTTCATCTCCTTCCTCTGTGCTGCCGCCTCCTGTGTGGGCTTCTTCATGCCCTATTGGCTCTTGGGGTCTCAGCTGGAGAAGTCGGTTTCCTTCGGCACTTTCCGGAGGTGTTCCTACCCGGTGCGGGATGAGATGCGCCAGACGACCGTGATGGTGGAGCAGTGTGGCCGCTACGCCTCCTTCCAGGCCATCCCAAGTGCTGAATGGAGGATCTGCACAGTGGTGACGGGCCTGGGCTGTGGGCTGCTCCTCTTGGTGGCCCTGACGGCGCTCATGGGCTGCTGTGTGTCTGAGCTCATCTCCAGGACTGTGGGCAGGGTGGCAGGAGGCATCCAGTTCTTGGGGGGTAAGTACTTGTGTGTGGAGAGGGGTTGGCTGAAGGTTTACACACGTGGAAACTCCCTTGGGCAAATCAAACTTTTGGCTAGCAAGGGAGATCTCTTGGGTCCCTTGAGGGCTGAGCTGGTTCTCTGGATGCCTGAGCATGGCTCAAAAGCGCGGTTCTCCTGTAGTCACTGTCTTGTGCTTAAGTCCCTGCCTGGTCATAGTGCAACCTTTGAGAGTTGCATGGTGAGTAGACTTCTGTGGGCCAGCATCTTCCCAGTGGTTTTGTGGGATGTAGTTTCCCACAGAGCTCAGCTGGAGAAGCAAGAGGGCTGCAGAGCCCCACGGGGATTGCTGTTTTGCAGAGGAGAGGCTGTGTTATGTGGAAACAAGCTCTCTTCTTTCTCCTTCCTACTCCCAACGCTGGCACAGCTCCCTCCACCTCTGCTCTGTGCAGCTGCATGAATCTGGAAACAAGTCTGTGGCCGGGGTTTAAGTGGGAGTTTAAAGTTTATCCCTGGTGGAGGTGAGCTACCATCTCCCAGGAGGAGCTGTCTGACCCACGTTGCCCGCTGATGGTGCTGCAGGCTTGTTGAGTCCATGGGCTAGCCAGTGTGTGGGAGAACTACCTCCTCTCCTTTTTTTAGCTTGTAATTGTGTGGAGTATTTGTAACCGTGGAGTATTTGAAGGGTAGGAGACAATAAACAGGATCCTCAAGCCTGTTTTTTGTAGGGCAGTTTTCCCAGTAAATCATCACTCTCTTGTCATCGGTGTCATGTGGCTCAGTGGCACTCACTTTTGCCTGCTGCAAGCGCTCCACCCCATAAGGGGACGTGTTTCCCCGAGCTTTCAGTGCTGCAGCAGTGCAGGCGCCACTGTTTCTCGTGCCCTGAGGTGCCCGGTCTCAGCCAGACACCCTGACTTCGTGCCCTGGAGGAGCAGGCAGCAGCAGGACCCCCCATCTCTCTCCACTCCAAATGGAAACTTGCACGACAAGGGTCGTCTGGATACATCCCGAGTCTGCAGCCCTGAGGAAGCACGAGACAAAAACTCTACTATTGTCCAGCTCAGGGTGGACAACGGAGGCAAGGAAAGGGCCCTGTGCCAAGCCTCCAGCCAGATGATGATGGCATAACTCTCGGCTATGGGCAGCTCTGCCTCCAACTTTTTGAGTAGATTCGGCACTTTAGAGCAAGCTGACCCCCATCACTTCACCCTTCCCTCACTTTTGTGACCCACAGGCATTCCTGTGTTTAATCTGGCTGACAATTTGAAAGTGCAGCAGCTGCTGGAGAGTTAACTCTGCTGGGAACTGCAGCTTCTTAAAGCCTGCTCCATTATACAATTCTAGCCGGGCAGCGAGGGTATGGAGGGGATTTTTGGTTTGGTGACACTGTGAGCCTGCCCAGTCTGGCTATTTTCACTTAGAGCCATCACAGGCTAGTGATTTAGCCATCCCTCTTTTTTTCTTTTTTCTTTTTTTTTTTTTTTTACTGACAGCTGGCATATCTCATCTGGTTTTAATTTCTTGCCTTTCTTGCGGCCATGCTCCTGGTGAAGTGTGGCTGGTCATGCCTCTGGCTGCTTACAGCCACCCCAGCAAACGTGGTAGCCCCAGTGGTGGGCAGATGGCTGGGGGACACAGGAGGACCACTGCTTCCCCATGACATTGGTGTGGGCTGAAGGTGTGCACGCTTCGCCAAGGTGAGATGGTGGCTCCTGTGCAAGGAGATGAGAGGTCCCTTCTGATCACACCATGGCCACCCCTGGAGCTTGTCCCAGCTGACCAGGCAGCACCCCATCCCACCTGGAAGGGCATGAGGTGCTTGCCCTCGGTAGGTGACAGTTCAAAGAAATGTGAACTTGTGTTATGAAATGAAAATTGCCAACAACTTTGCTTACAGTTCAGAAATCAGTTACACAGCATGTCTAATTTTCCCCTCTACTGGCTTTTATGGTTGTGTCTCATTTCACTCAGCACTGTTGGAAGTGTGTAAGAAATGAACAAAGTGAGAACCCGTCATTTCTTAACCTGCTTAAAATCCAGCTGTGGGGGGAAGGCCATGTGGTGAAAGCCAATAATTTGGATGAACTGAAAGGACATATTAGGGTAAGGTCAGATCCTTAAATCCTTAACATGATCCTTGGCTGCTATAAATCAGTTCAGCTCCATTGTTTAAATGACGTGACTACATTTAATCAGATGTCTGACTTAGGCAGTGTAATTATTAGGTTGTTTTATGTCAAGATAGCCATGAATATGGCTCAGCAGCAGTACAGTGATTGTCATTTTAATTGGCCTCCACTTGGAGATCTAGCCAAATAGAATGTATTTTTTTTTTTCAATTGGGAAAAAGACATCCCCACCCCTGCCCCACCTTTGCGTGAAGAAAAAAAGGCTGGGGAAATAGGCAGCCCACTATGTGATGCTATTAATTAATCCTCGGTGTTAGGGCGAGGAAATGTCTAGGTGGTTTCACTTTCTGTTTCTTTTCATCTGAGTCACCTGCACCAACACCCCTGTGGGGCTCTTGCTCCAGTGGTGGAGGACGAGTGTGGGATTAAACTGGTATTTCTCTTGAAGTTAGAAACCAGCATAAAGACATGCTCAGTGTAGGTAGTTTATGGTTTCAGTGGTGTTCTGTTAGTCTAGGATCCAAGTAATTTTCTCAAAATGATTTAAAAGCATGGACTTGATAAGGAACTATTGACAAATGGAGTATTATGGGAGGCCCAAAAGTGTGTGAGATGGACAGTCCTCTGAAGCTGTGGTGAGCAAAAATACTAAGGTTGCTAAAACTAACTTACTCCAACACTGGAAACATTTTTTACTGTTGTGAAGAGGGGACAGAGAGGTTTGCTTACCAGAGGTGGTGAGCAAATATCCCAATCCTCTTCTACAAATGCAAAAGAGGAGTAACTCCAAGTAGGTCAGTGAAGTAACACCTGTGTAAAAGCAGTGCAGCTTGCACTAGCTAAACGGTGCCAAGGTTTTGCAGCTGGGATTTCCCCAAGTTGGATGTGGCAGCTCATGGGAGTGAATTATTCATGAGTGCTTATACCATAAATCTGTTCCTCTCATAAAAATTGAATGACAGAACCTGCAAGAAACTGCAAATACAGGCAGAGTCAGAAGGGCTCCTCAGATATTGATCGATCTTACTTACTTAGTTTATATTTGCTGTTCCAGATGATCCTGGCTACAGAGCATACATGTATTTTAAGATGTCTCTGGGATGATACACGTTGAGTTTCTGTTCCTAGTAGGACGATTGCATCATAGAGTTTTCCTCCCATTTGCAATTATAGGAACCACTTCCTTTCCCATGCGTGGCTGCTCTGCAGCCATTTTAGCAACTGCTTACATGAAAAACAACGCTATTTTTAGCTTTTTCTAAGGCGATTTGGTGGTGGGTGACAAGAAGTAGCCAACACACCAGGGCTAGCTGTTTCTGTTGGCCTGCAGTCCATGGCCAGTAAACTGCTGCTGCGGTGTCTTAGAACATGTTTCACGGACATTTCTGTTGGATTGCTTCAAAGAACTGACAGCTGAGGTGAAAGTTATGCTGTCTGTAACCTCTTGAGGGCACAGTTATGTAGATAGATACAGTCTTCCCTGATAACAGTAAGTGCAGTGTTTCCAGCTGGTTTCATTTGAAAGTTTGGAAGATGGAGGCATATATAATGTAGCTAGAACAGATTGTGAGAAAGTATCTTTGACCATAACTATTGAGGGCATGACAGCAGGAAGTGAAGTTTAACAAATCTGTGGCAAATCGGAGTCTGTAATTATTGATCTTTTTATCATTGTGCCGTGGCAAGTCAATTCCACTTAAATGGGGAGAGTAGAAATTTGCAGGTAGGTAGCTCAGATATGACATACTAATTTGGTGAATAGCTTCACTCTCTGAATGCAGAGCAATGATTTTAAGAACATAGCGATAATTCTGGAACATAATGAACTTAAAGGTTAACCAGTTTTATGAGAGGCAGTGGATCAAAAGACACAAGCATTGCAAGGATGGTCAATTTAAAGAGCGTTATGCTGCCAAGGTGAAGCTTTTCATTAAAATGGTCAGTGGGCAGGAATTAAGAGATGGAATCCACACTAACTCACAACTCCCTTTGGCTGCATTGACCAGCTAAGCCAGGATCAGAGGGGTATGAATCCAGGGGAAGAGAGAATGAAACAACTCACTTACTTAAACACCTCTCTGGACCTGACACTTTGGCTCTGATTCGGAATGACAAATGAGAAGCCACCCCTCTCCATGATTACAGAATAGCCACGTGGTTTGTACTGTCATCTTTAGTCCAGATCATGCATTAACTGTACTCAATAAATGCACAAGTTTTGCTGCTCCCTTCAGCAAAGGAGCAACATTTTTAGCAGCGCCTTCTCTTTCTCTCCTTATTTCTCTTTCTTGTTGCCTTGAGTCTCATGGGAACACTAAAACTCCTGAAACTATGGTTCCTTGAATTACCAGTTAGAAAATCTGGACACCTCTTGAACTGAGGAGGAGTGATGAAAGGAGCATTTGATTGTTTGAGAAAAAGAGGACACAGATCCTAACAACTTCTGGTTTTGTCTCAGAAAAAAAAAAAACAAAACTTGCCTTCTGGAAAAAGCTTTCAGGACCACACAAAATTGCTCTAAAATCCTTTGCTACATTTCCATGCCAGTAGTAACCACAATAGTTTCTATCTCCCATAGGCTGCTCATGA
Source organism: Pedionomus torquatus (assembly GCA_013398155.1). NCBI lineage: Eukaryota > Metazoa > Chordata > Aves > Charadriiformes > Pedionomidae > Pedionomus > Pedionomus torquatus. The sequence continues at coordinate 228,919 of VZRU01005395.1, read as the reverse complement.
CAAGTGCTTGCTGGGTGTGGAGGGCAGAAGAATGAGGAGTGCTCCGTCAAGATGAGGAGAACAATTGTCCACGAGGAACTCTTAGAGAAAGCCTTTGAGATTTTGAATTAGAGATCCAAAAAGCAGACAGATTCAAAGGAGATCTGCAAGTTGTCTGGCTGAATCAGACTTTTTCAGATTAGACAATCAAGGCCTAAAGTTGTAGGTGGTAGAGAAGGGAAGAGCTCTAAAGACATAGCAGTGTGGGACCATGCAGAGAGAGAAGCTGTCCTTCAAAGAAAATGTTTGAGGAAACATTTAAAGAGGAGCTCTTGGAAGAGATGTGGTCACTGAACCAAGAAACATGGTTGGCAAAGGCAAGTCATGGGTTGAGAAGAATGAAAGCAGTCTTGGTCCTGGGAATGGCTAAGGAGAAGTCATTAGGGGTGGTTCCAGTTGACTATAGGGACTAGAAACTCCTGGGAAAAGTGCGTGTGGAACTGGAGCAAAAGAACGGCAGGCAGTGACCAGAAACTGTTATTTTGTCTGACAGCTGAAGTGAAACTTTCTGCTTTCTGCCTGGAAGACTAAGGTCAGGATCATTTTCTGCCTGTTGGGAAAAACCGTAACTCAGAAGAGCCTTGCTGGGGACAGGGAAGATCTGAGATAGTCAAGACTTCCAGAAAGGAAATGGTTACCCCAGACTCTGCACCTCTTCCAAGCCTATCTCATCCATTTCCCCCACTACACATCTTCCCAAGTCCTCCTGACATTGATATCTGAAAAAAATCCAGGTATAAAACCATGCAAAAATGGTGTTTTAGTTCTTTCATCCTCTTTAATCCAAAAGTGTTTTTTGAAAGGTGAACGTTTGGGGAGAGGCTAGGGAAAGGGGCCGGCTTCTGTCCCAACACCTAGCACTCTTCTTCACCTGCAAAGCCAGCCTCTCAGGGCTGTTTTGCCACATCTTTCTCACTCTTTCCTCTTGTCAGATGCAAAGCTTCAGTGACTTTGCTGTACTCATGTAGACATGTGACAGAGCAATCCTCATCGTAGACAAAGACAAGCTGCAGGCTAGGTATTAATCCGATGTATGCATGCACTTATAAAGACACTACGAGAGGGGCATATGAAAGGAACAGATGCCTCACCAGGAGGTAACAGAAGAAAAGCAAACAAGGAACGCGGCACAGTTCAATGTTTCTAGTGAGTGATTGCATGTCATGTCACAGGCTCGTAGATTCAGCAGTAATAAGGTCAGCAGAGAACACTGTGACTATTTAGTCTGAGGTCTGCTGTAGCACGGGTCATAGGACAGCCTTCATAAAATTTTGGTTTGAACAAGAGTTTATCTCCAAGAAAAAAAAAAAAAAGTTCTAGTCTGACTTTAATTAACTTTGAGAAAAGCAGGATCTTCATAAGTTTTTCTAGTGGTTAATTACCCTGACTGTTTTTCGTTTAGATCAGTTAATGCAAATATTAAAAATGCAGCACCAAGAATATATCATTGCAAAGTTACATTTTCTTGAGGATCATTATTTTTTCATGTGCTGTTTTTAAGATCCAACAGTCAGGTTGCTTTTAATACATTTAAACTGGGCTTTGTTGTGGTTTCTGTACTGGAACAACCTGTATAGAAGCTTCTTCACAGTTGCTGTGTTTCACACTGGTTATCTCTCCAGTTTTCTATAGGCATCCACCAAAAGATTGAGTGCAGTGGATAGTTTTGCAGCTTCATTGCATTTCAGCTTGACTTTGACTTGCTAAACTGCATCCTGTGACTGCTGGTGCCTGTGCTCAGGATCTGCTTCCCAGCACTACAGGACACCTTCACATACTGTGGTAGAGCAGAGAGTCAAATTCTTGGATTTAAGTTGGGAGTCCAGAATAAGAGTAAGGCAGGGAAGTGTTGTTGTTTGGGAAGATGATCAGAACATTAGGAAATTTAGGCAGTGATGTTATATCAACAGATTTTGTAGCATATGTTTTATTGAAGATTAGCCAGCTCTCTCTCTGCTGTATTCAGACAGTAGTTAAAATCCAAAACAAATTAAGGACTGAAGCCGAGCTGATACAATATATGTCCTCTGTCATGCTCAGTTTATAAATGACATTATTTAGGTTCTTACTCTCTTAATCAGATGTAGCTTGTATTGCTTGAATCTTTCCTCCATGGGCCACGGCATCTGACTGGAGGGGAATCAAAGATAGCAGGTACTTACCTGAAATATGTAAAGAAAAAAAAAAAGGTGCCTAAAAAGGTCCCTAAGAGGGGATCTTTTTTCTCATGGTTGCCTTCACCTTGCTTGCAGGAGTTTCTGCTAAAGCTCCTCTGAAAGGCATCTGCCCCGGCAGATCTAACAGCACAGCTTTTTGTGCAATGGTTCCCTAAGGAGTCCCACTGAAGGAGACCTGAGTTAGCAAAGATTTGCCATTTAAGCTAACAGCAACCGTTTTAACGAAGCAGGTTAGCAAGGAGGAATCAGTAATAAATATTTCTGGTCATAAAGTGCAGAATCAGAAGCTCTGAGGAGACCATCCCTGCCAGCAAGGTCGCGCAGAGCAAGCTGGGAGTTGTAGAGCTGTTGGAATGGTGGAGGTGTAACTTGAAGAAGACAAAGGATGCAGAGAGTAGCCTTCATACTTAGTTGTCTTTGCTTTTTTAATTTCTGTTCCCAGCTACTTCATGGATCTTGACTCTTTCAGTGATTCAAAATCCTACTAAAAAAGCAGCAACGCCCTTATGGGCTGCAAATTTTTGTGTGAAGTCAGCGACACTTAGTACAAACGACATCAATATTTCTATCGTAGAGGTATGATTATATGATTGTGAAATTAGCTTAAAATGGGTGTGGTTCTGAGGCTGAGTTTCTTCTTAAAGAGCTACCTGGTAAATTACCTTGTTTATACTGAGTTGTGCTTCGAAGCACACATTCAGTTTTGGGTGTTTTTTTCAATTATATTTACTCCTCATATAAATTTTGGCTAAATAAAGGCTGAAAAAAAAACCCATGCAGAGTTTCAGCCTGGAGCAAATTCTGCAAGTTAGATTTTAAGTGCTTCAGAAGCACATTTAAAATGGAAATGCTGAAGTATTAGAAAAAATAAAAGACGCTGCTAACATATTGGGAAGAATCTTTTTGCTTCTCTTTGTTTTCTTATTGATGTTGAATATAAAAGTGATGTTTTGAATATTGCTGCATCTGCGTTGGGTTTAAGCAGAATTTTGCATTGAGAACAGAATTTTTGATCTAAAGAAGTCCCGGAGTGCTGTTTTATTTATCTGTAGAATGAAGTTCAGACTTCTTGCCTTTTCCCCCCCCTCTTTTATTAGACAGGAACAATGATGCTCAGCACTTCTGTGATGCTTTTCATTTCAAAAGGCTTTGCTTGCATAACCTAATGAAACTTCAGAAAACGTACAGCTGGGGAGCAAATAATCTATTTTGCTGGTGTAGAGTCAAAGTAAATTCAGAGTTACTTCACTTCAGATCCTCTTTATTTGTGTTGAGTGGAGCAGAATGTGGGTTGGAGTTAGAAATTTTGTTTCTGCATTGAAAAATCTGGCTTGTTTTGCCTCCTGAGCTCCATGAGATATTTGAATATCACTGGGAACTGCATTTAGGCATCAAAATGTTTCAATATTTTCCAGTGTGGATGAGGTCATATACTCTACAGACAGGGCAGGATTGTTCCCAATGATGTATTTTCTAGGATTTTGTCCAGTCTGGTGTTAAATGTCTATGTAATGTGTTGTTTTTTTCCCCTTTCTCTCAGGAAACTCAGCTTACTAGGCATTCCACTTGGAACTTTTTCCCAATATTCAACCTGCATTTTCCTTTCCTTGCTCACATACCTTATAAGCTCTTTAACTTTGGCTTCATAAAGTACAATAAGAGAGTTTTCAGCCTATCTATCTCCTTCATCATTTCAATGAAGTCAGGCACAGAACTTGAGGGCAACCAGTGTATTGGTTCCACTGAGTGAGCAGTTCGGAAGGAGCATGGTGTAATTAAGAAACATGAGATGTATTGTGCAACAAAAACTCCACTCACAGCCACATACAGTGGCCATCATGTCAGCTGGGTCCCTGCTTGAGCTTTTCCTTTGGCTCTGTGGAATACCTTTGTTGACTCCAGTGATGTTAAGCTTCTGATGTCGCCCAAGTGCAAGGTCCTAAGTGGCATTCAGACCATGTGGAGATGGCCTTAAGTTACAGGAGACCAAGAAGGACATCCTCTCCTTTTTCTTAGGAAGACTCTGCCACCACAAGACATCACAGGTCAGAGGGGCAATATTGCATTTGACAGTTCTCTTCTAGTAGCTGCCCTGTATCTTTTCAGGCATGAAAAATTTGGCATGGTCAATGCACCCTGACAATGCTGGTGATAAGTCTGATTCACTAGGCTTGATTAGATCTCATTTACATTGTTTGTTCCACTGTCAGTCCCCAGATGTCACAGGTACATCTGAGAACAGAGGAAGACTTTTTTTTTTTCCCCTTCAAACTGGGTTTTCGTTAGAGGCTGACGTGCTGAAATCAACAGCACTATTCTGTTGATATTCTGACCCAGGGGAGGGTAGGATCTGGAGCTCAGTGCTGTTGCTACTCATTGAGCTACTGGGATTTGGAGGAGGTTGATGCCATGTAGCACTGCAGAGACCTTCACTGGACACCAGATCCTACCTCATTCCTCAGGTATGGAATATTAATTGCAACAGAACTAATGCTGTAGAACAAAACTTTTTCTTGAGAGGGTTGCGGTACCATGAGCCAAGTCCACTTATTCCTGCTTAAGCATGCTAAACCCGAGTCTTTCATAAGCAATGACTATTTTTAATTGATTTGCAGGTAAAATTATTTACTGGAGTAACAGAGTTTTAAGTAAGCTTGGCAGTATTTTGTGGAAATGTAAAGAGAATGTTAATGAAAGAAAGCCTAGACATTTACCTATTACAAATCATTGTTACTTTTATCTTGTAACATGATCTTGTAAAAGGCCCCAGAGACAATGAAGCAAAAAATGCAGAATTCTGATAAACACCGTATCATTTCTTCAGTAATGTAAAGAGTTGACCCTTTCCTTTGCAATCTGACAGTTCGGTTGTCTTGCATTGTCTCACAGTGAAGATACCTTTGTAATATAAAGTGGTATTGTTGATTTGAGATGAATGGTTTTCTAATAAATGCGAAGGGATATGGAGTTTGTCCCTTGCATTGAGGAGAAAGGATTTGAGATAAAGCCATGAATGATCAATCTGGAATAACAAAAGCTGCTTCTGAAATACAGCTCCCTGTGAGAGGATATGAAATCTGCTAACATAGCGGAGTCTCAGAAATAGCTTTACGGCTTCTGAGGAGTGTGCTACCTGACTTCTTCACAAGTTCTGGCTTTTGTCTGAGTCTGCAGCTAACTGAAAGCCTATTTATGAATACTTTTTCTTTTTTTTCTTTTTTTCTTTTTCTTTTTTTTTTTTTTTTTTTTTTTTTGAATCAATATGAACTTGATATTCAGAGCATCACAAGCAACTCAGGTCAGTCACAATACAGCTGAATGCCAGTTACTGGGAAGGGTTACCAGGACATATTAAGTTTTCGGAATCTATAGAAACTGGAGCAGTGTAATGTTGAGGGATCTTTGTGAGTAATTTTGTGAGGGGGAAATTCTTTGTACTTTGTTTTAGACTTTGCTCTGACTCAGTGCAGGTGCTGCTGGATGACTATGGGTTTTAAATGCCATTTGGGGATTAGTAGATCTGCCTGACAAGTTTATACAAACATCTTCAGTTGTATGGTGTTGCTTCTGTTATGGTTGTTGTTATAGTGTAAGAAGTTCTAGACATCCATCCTGCAAATCGGGAGCTGGAGGAAGAGAGCCAGACACTGTTGCTTCTCCAATTAAGTCCTAACGGAAACAAAGGCAGACCGGGAAATTGGAGGTGCTTTAAATTTACTGCATTTTTAATATGACAAGTACTGATACTTACTAATTTCTTTGTGCTTTGTAGAGGAGTAGGTAAAAGGAGACATCTCAATGTTAGTTTAGGATGAAAGGACAAGTGTATTTCATGGGTGGAGTTTCCTCTAATCTCTTTTACTTGAGCTGCATCCTCAGAAATGTATGAGCAGAGGTGGGAGCAGTCAGATGCCAGGGTTACCATAGTCAAAGCCAGCCAAGGAGAACGGGGTGCTATGTGGGGAAGGAAGCAGGCAGAGTGGGACAGAAGGGGAATGTGAGAGGAAAGGAGCTTCACCCATTGTAAAGGTCCATTTGCCATACCTGCAGACATGCGTATCCTCTGCTGCTGCTGACTCACAAAGGGTCTTTCAGATATTGTATAGATTATATCCTGGAAAATACAGAACTTAAGACTTCCGCGCTGTAGCATAGTTTAGCTTTCAAGGAATTCTGTTAATTTTCAAGTCCCTTTTCTTCTACAGCAGTAAAAACACGACAAATGGCACTAAATACTGGGATAAAGTTCTTTACAGCCAAGACAAACCCCCAAACCATTACAGGCACATTCTGCAAAATCAAGAGGTTGTTATAAAAGTCAGGACATTTTTACGAGAAGTCCTTTTACGAGAAACCCAATGTCTGTCTTTGGACAGCTTTGTTCAGTACTGGAAATCTCTCTAATCAGGAAAGTATTCCAGGGTCACCAGCCAACCAGTGAGAGCAGAATCTGGGCCAATTGTTTGGGCCAAGCTGCAAGTGGGAGCAGGTTGCAATGATGAAACCCATTAGCAGGGCAAAGATGCAGACCCTGATCTTGTCTGTGTGGCCTGGCACCAAGGCAAAGACCAATGTGCCTTTCCCATCTGTCCCCCAAACTGACTGGTAACTCCCCAAGCCACTGAAATAATGAACAAAGCCCAAGCTATTTCCAGCAGAGAAGATGGGCTGCACAGCTTTATTGTCCCAAATGCTAACAGAGTTTGAGTGACTGCTCCCATAAACGAATGTAAGCACAGTTCTCTCTGTGACTTCAGGCTTTTTTTAAACACTGTTTCAAAATAATGCTGTTAAAATAACTGAGAATTAAAATGATTTCTTAACAGCCCTCAGTGGAGTGATGCTTTGGAAACTGTTCTTGTGAGCACTGAGCTAGCTGTTGAACAGAGTCCATTCCTTCCTTTTTCTCCTACGTTAGCGTTATCTTCTATTTCCTATTCTCTTCCATTGACTTCAGTCCATCCCCCAGGCTGTGAAAGGGGAAACCATGGCTGACGATAGTTTACGCTGAGCCATTCACAGCTCTGTTTAGCTTGTTCCTCTTTTCCGTAACAATTTGCAATAAAAACTGTGTCAGGAAAGAGCTCGGTGACCTGTGAGGGCTGGGACAAGCCTTACGCTGCAGATGGCAAATTCCATTTCAGGCCACTAAGCCATAGATCCGATGCTAAGAACACAGGAAGCTGGGAGGATAAGTACTGTAACTTTTCATCTCATGCATAAGAATTGCAGTCTGTTTTGATCTTGTGATAGAGAAAAGTCATTCTGCTTATCTCATCTAACATAGTGGCTAGTCTGATTACAAGCTTCCCTGCTTGGCACCTTTTTAAATTCAATTTGGCTGCCTGTGCCCTTGGCACACAGTGGGTTTCATTAAATTTCACAGCAGTTAGTTTTCATTCCCTCTGTGACACCTTTTTATCAACATTTGACTCCAGTGTAATTTCAAGCAATTGTGCTTTTTTTTTGCGAAGCGCTTGTACCATAATAATTTGGCAGAGCAGGTGGGGGAAGACGATGCAGACACCACTGCAAATCTGTGTAGAAAACTAATATATGGGAAGGCAGGTCAGCTTGTAAGTGTTTTTCATGCATGATGATAACAAAAAGGAGACGCTTCCCTTCCTTTTCTGGCGGTATCACTGAAGTCTGTCAAAAGTGCAGTTTAAAAGCTTGCTGTAAGAGGCAAATTTTATTTCCTTCAGGCTAATCGTAGCTTTATTTTAAAAGCAGAGCTAGTGTTCTGCTGCTGGATTGACAGCCCAAGGCTGTGAGACAAGCCTTCTACAGCCTGGACTGCTTAGCAAGTCTATGGGAGTTTTCTTTTCAAAGCAAGAATGCAGAAAGCCAATGTGGTTGTTTTCCTCTTAATATCTGATGCTCAGTCCCTGCTAGGTGAGGGAACATGAGCACCCCAGCAGCATGGACCTGGCGACTCTTGTTCACATCCCTGCTACCTCCTCCCCAGCGCAGAGCAGTGTTTTCTCAAGTCTGTGTCCAAGGCAGATGCTCAGCAGATTTATGCAAGTATAAGTGGTTTGTATAAGTGGTTTTGAGGTGCCCTCTAAAAGGCTTTTATTTGCAGAGTGCCAGTCATTCTAAAATGCTGGCCTGTTTTCAGTCTACCAAGCTGAACATCCAAAAATAATGTATTATGGTTTCTCAGTAAAATTTTTAAAAGTACCTAATTAAAAATTAATTCAAAGTGAAGGTCTTAAAAGTGAGCTCTGCGTTCAGGGGTAAACTCAGCGACTGTCAGACCTGTTCCTCACTGCAAGCCAAGGGCAGCGAGGCTTGGGACACCACAAATCATTTTCAGAATGAAACTTCTGATTGATGGAACTTTTCCGTAAGCCCTTTAGAAGGTATTAGTTCAAGTCCTTTCAGTTTAACTAATGGAGCATCTTGCTTTCCTCTACCCTAAGGTCTCCATAGCCCCTTCGTAGACAAAATGTTTCCAAATGCACAGAGTCTTTAGCCTCCTTAAACACCTCAGATTTTCCTTAAACACCTCAGGAAAGCTGGAGGCTATGGGCAACTCCCCATTTCCTTCTCAGGAAGGACTTTTTTTGCACTGTAGCTCCTCATGGGAGAAGCCCCCTTCCTTGGAGGTTTCCCATGGGATGGGACAGGTCAGCCCTATGCATATGCATATGTAGCATCTTTTTGGTGGATAGGCTGACTGTAGTTTACATCTCAGGCAGTGGCTTGAGTTTTATGAGAAGGAGGAGGTGTCTTGCTAGCAGTGTCTCCAAATCTCCCTGTGCCACTTTGAACAGCAAACTGTGTTGGTCAGCACAGTGCTGCTGAAATCAGACCTGGCTCAGATCTGCTGGAAAAGGTGGCCTCACCCTTTCTTCTGGGAATGGAAAATGTCTTTCCAGAGCAGCGTTTCAGTGCATGGACCCCTGGCTGTGAAATGAAACGTTGCTTGTTTTTTCCAGCTTGGCTGAGTACATTGGTTTATGGATGAAGACATAAGTAATAGTTACTGTGAGCTTTTTTTGCCTGCAAAGATGAGTATAGGAATACAGATTATTCTTTGTCATCGTATGAGGGCATGAAGTTCAGAATCTTTACTTGGTGTTTCCAGAACAAAATGCTGCAGTGTAAGTAGCAGACCTAATACAGCAGACTGTTCAGCAATAAAACTGCTCTGGGGAAAGTTTCTTCCTCTTTCATATAATAAATAATTAGTTTATAACCTGAAGTCTGGAGATTTCTATAGATTTTACACCTAACGTAATGGTAGAGGTTTAAACCACAACAATCGTCGTACGATTACAATCTAATTATGCAGGTATCCGATACTCAGCATTATTTTAGACATCAATATTTACAGAAATGTTTTACCAATGTGGCCAGTGGCAGCTCTGCAAGAGTAAATAAGCAAAAGATTATTTGAGAATGCAAGTAAGTGTAAATCCTAGAAGAGATATATCTTCATATTTTATATCTTAGAAGACGTTAATACAAGACTACGTCCTTTTGTTTCAAGATGATGTATTACCAGTGCTGTCAAACACCTGACTTGGCGGGCCTTCAGCTAGAAAGAAACAAGACTGCTAATGCCGTGTGGATCCTGACAGCCATCTCTGAGTATTTATGGGCCTTGATATATATGCAATCTATGGATATTTCAAAACTGATTAACATTTCTGAACCTGAGTTAAAGTTTATGCTTGGCATTTCAGTTGTGTCAAGGCAAAATTACTCAGAGCTCTAAAGATATGCAATCTTACTGACATGCTGGTGACAGTGAAAATATAAACTGAGAAGTAGCCTAATGAAAGACAGAATCTAACCCGGATTTTGGAAAATGTTCTGCAAAAGTGGCTTACTGCCATGACAGACTCTGAAGTGGTGCACAGTGGTGTAGCTGGCATTTACCGGATGAGGTACCAGCTTAAATGTCTCAGGACTCTGGGTGAGTTATGTCCTTTAATAAGTCACTTGGAAATATTCTTACTTGTGAAACAGTATTGTATTAAATATGCAAACCAATCTTTTGAAACCGTCCAGAGAAGCTGCATCTTTAAATGTACCCAGTAAAGATGTTTTTTAGTCAATGAAACTCCACAAGCAAACGCTTTCCTTTCAATGGCCCTCATGTGAATAGTCAAAATTTATACTTGGTTCTGATTTTAGGTTGTACAGCTGTCTGTCTTTGTAGTAAAAATAAGAAAGGGATATGCATTTGTCACAGAGAGGGTTTGTTGTGGTTTGTTTTTTGTTTTTTTTTTTTGTGTTGATCTTGGTTTTGAGAAGGTCAATGATAGTCTTTATGCCTTTCAGAAGACTTAATTCGGCCTCAATGAAGGCTGTTTGGATCCAGTTTGAAAAGCATCAGATTAAATAGTATGCCTTTTAAGAAATCACGCTTTTTATTTGCTCTGTAAAATGAAACCCTAAATGAGGGAGAAGTTTTGTTTTAATAACACCTGGTATCTGTAGAATGATACGATGGACTGCGTGTCTGTAGATGGGTCTCTGTGTTTCTCAGTGGAGGTGAGCCCTTCTGAGTGTAGTGGAGCTGGCTGGCATTTTTAGATGGAGAGGCAGCAGAGGCTAGTTGTTGTATAAGTTTTGAAACTGTGAATCTTTTGCTGTATTTTCAGTCCGGTGGAGAGCACCCAGCAAACAGAGCAGGAGTAAATAAAGAGGATCTGCATAGAATCAGCTGCTATTCCAAACATTAAAGCCAAGGTAGTTAGAGCTAAAAACTAGTAGGAGGAGAAGTTTGTGGTGGAAGAGGGGTCAGACTGTATTAGTTTCTTTCCCGTAACTTTTTTATTTTTCTGCTTACTTATTGTGAAATTGTCTTAATTTAGACTTTGGCAATAGTAGCCCAATATAATAACAGCCCCCAGTACTTCCATTTGCCTTTGAATTCACTTCATGGTGACCTATGTACTGATCCATTGACGCAGTGACATGGATTTGATCCTAGGTCTGGAAACTATTCATGTCTCTCTCATGAAATGTCTTTGATTTCTTTTCACGTTTTCCCCCTTTCCTCCCAGGATGCTCTTTGAAGTACTTTATGCCATATCCAGCAAGCATTCCTTAGTCATCATGATAGGGGATGTTCCCATTTAAATCCAGACTGCTCAGATTCTCTTCAAAATATCCGAGATTGTTCTTAGCCTCTACAGATACAGGGACAATGGACAATCTTCTGTCTTGCAAACAGATGATGAGGTGCTGCTTCCAGATCAGGAATACAAGTTCACTTTGAAAATAGAGTGGAACTGCTGAAAACCAGACTGAGAGGTGGCAAGTTTTTTGGTGACCTTGAACAGTACATAAGTAAGAATGGAAAGTAAATGTTGAGACATGTCTACAGTCTCCACAGATTTAAATGTGAATTCACAAGTTACAATCACATTTTTCATTGCAACCCATCTCCAAACACTCACAAGTAAAACTGAGAAGGCAGGTGCACCTTTAACAAAGCTAATCAGTCTTTGAGATGGATAATAAGGGCAAAACAAGATGGCAAAAAAGGGGAAGATTCAAGGAAGCTTAAAACTGAATTATTTTTTTTCTCTTCACTATTTGAGTACACAACTTGATGTCATCTCTGGCAAAGCTGATTGACAGAATTCAATATTCTAAGTTATAGAAGTACCTTTCTGTAGATATTTTCTTCACAGTGTCTCTTAGCACAGATGCAAGGAATATTATTTCCATTTTTCAGATAGGAGGCTAGAAACTTATTGAAGGTTGCACGTAAAAATTATATTTAAAGAAGTATTGAATAGAAGCCTTCCAAGAGGTTTGTGAGCAGCCACTGAACCAGCTGCTCTATGGAAACACTACCAAAATATATGGGTGTAATAATGTGGCTCTTCTTTACACTAACTTATGACTAGAGGATCATCTGCCTGGCATTTCTGAGGCAGACAGAAATTTATACTGTGTGCAGCCTGAGCTGATGGGTGACTATGCAAACATAGTCACAAGCTAACATACTATTTCTCAAGGCAATTTATCCTGTTGAGCTCCTTGCTGCCATAATTAAATGGCTTTTTTTAGTCTCATTGTGTAGAAGGCATGTCCTAACTGAAAGACACAGATAATTTTTTTTTTTCTTTGTGAAGCTCTTCTTGTAATAATAAATGATATCCTATGGTTCAAAAGAGGTAATACCTTTTTCTTATGTACAAAGATTATATACATTTGTTTAGATGACTGGTTTTCAACCTTTCCTGACCGGGTGCCTCTCTAGACTGCTGAAAGGCATAGCTAAGCTTGCTGTGCTTAGGTGCCTTTTGTGGACCCCTCACAAAGGTCTATGACACCTCCTACGGTCTTGGGTCACAGGCTGAAACCCACTGACAGACCATTGTGAAAAATGTGAAATTTTCCACGGCTGGGTTTGTAGGTTAGAGCTGCTTTGTTGTGTTTGATGAGTTTTATTAAGGACATTCTGTTCTCCCTGCACATAAAGAGCAATAATCCTGTATGCTTCTGGCCAGAGAAGCAGGCAAACAAACAAACAAACCAACCAGCAAGGAATAGCTCTACCACACGGTTCAGAAGAGGATTTTAGATCAAAGATCTCATGAAGTCATTATGTGGTCATCTTTTGCATATGTAAAACATAATTCCTGCACTTTTAATCTGTTGTGCAAATATGCATTTAGGAGATTAATGAAATGTGGAATATATATTCTTTCAAAAGAGTTCTTTGAGTTTTTTGCTGCACTTTCCAACTGGATCTTTCACACAAGCAATTCATAGTTCTACATATTACATGGCAGTGAACAACCAGTACTTACCAGCAGGCTACAGAACATCATATTCATAAGGAAGAACACATTTAAGATCAGTGGTGGACTGAACATGCTTTTTAGGTTGTCAGTGCACCTTCTTCAAACCCTACATGCTCTTTTGAGATATATCAGTTAAGGGAACACAGGTACAAAACATTGTGCAAAATCTCCCCCCCCACACTGTCTTCCTGCATTTTAACCTTCAAGCTGCAGGACTCTTTTCTCTCTGATTTCTTCTGAAAGCAGCAGCATATTATGTTTTCAGAAGGGACGGATGCTCAGCTGGGTGCCTCAGCTGAGGCTGAACAATCTCATTGCAATTTGCCCCTGTATTCCCCTACCATTGTGAAGAGAAGCAAACTTTGTCCCTTACAGCATTTTGGGGGGCAGCAGGAAAGCATAGGTACCCACAGCCAGGCTGACTGCCCCTGCACCACTCAAGAGTTGCTCACGGCAGCACCATCGGCTGCCATGGTTTAGTGTCTGCAGCTTGTGCATCTGGTGGGGCACAGCAGTGCTTGGATGTTGATGGAAATTTTACCCTTTGTAGGAGGGGGACATTGATACACTGTGTGGCATGGGGTCTACGTCTGACACCTGAAGAAGAATTGAAGAGCCATTGATACACTTCAGTGCAAAAATTGCAGGAAATCCTGTGTAGCTGAGTGTCTCAGGCAAGATCGAGCACAGCTAAAGTGACCCCCTGGCATCTCCCAGTGATGGGGTCTGTATGGAACTGTGCCTGTGAAGAACTGGGACAGCTCCATTATGTGCTGTGAAATAAGAAAAAGCACCAAACAACCGAGTTTTGTGATAATGTGGTTTCAAGATTAATTGATGTATGCAGTCAGCAGAGGATACAGAGAGAATTTGCATTTACATGTGGGAAGAGTGAGTCAGAATGACTTTGTACCTGTTGTCTATTATGCATGTGTCACGTCTACTTGATATTTTTAGTTTAATACTTCACTTCATTGTTTTCTTGATTGTTTTAATTTTCTGAACTACCTCAGTGTGAAAACATATCACAGAAGACGCTGATACTTTTTATTTATGTAAGATGCTCAAATTATACTTCTGAAGTTACTTACCCAGCATTTTTACATCTTGCAGTCATAATTATTCAGTGCTTTCTCCATCTGCTTTTATTTAATTATGACTGTATAGACAGCAGCCACAAAGATAAGTCTCTTCAGGTTGATCGGTTGCACAGGGTGCCTTCCGTGCACCGCAACGAGTTTGCTTGACACCTGGCAATTAAATGGAATAGGCTTTTTTTTGTTGCTATTCACCACGGTTGGCGTGATGTCAGGCATTCAGTGATGTAGCTTGGTTCTCACATGCGAGGCAGACTTTCCCTGGCAGTTTGAAAAGGACAGGTGAAATAAATTATAGAGTTGCCAGCTGCTTTAAACAATTCTGTTCAGCTTCATAACCCAGTCTTGTCAAGTTTCAGGGATTTGATGCATTTTTTTGTGAATGTCTTCTTCAGCCTTTTCAACTGTTGCCAAAGAGAACCACCTACTGAAGTTACTGCTGCTTAAAATTCAAGAGTGCTTTCAACTTCCTCTCTAAGGCAGGGTTTTCTACCGAATAAAGGCATTCCTTATCACTCTACTGTATTTAATGCATCCTTTTTGATGCTGTAAACAGTAGTGGAGTGACTGGAGTCTATGCGCACCTGTCAGCTTAAATTGTACTCTTACACACCTGTTTACCGCTGGGACAATGCCAATGATTCCTGTGGGATTTCTCCAGGTTCACGCCTCATGTAACTGAAATCCAGATGCACACCTGCCTGCTTTCTGAGGTCCACAGGCACAACCCCAATTCCCTTTACAAGGAAAGGAATTTGATCTGCCTGGGTGTTTTTTATCTCAGCCTTATGTGTATCCTAACTCTCTATGGACATGACTGCGATCTACAGAGTTCCTAAGCTCAGTGGAAATAAATATTAAATACAGAGTTTACTGACAGTTTTTTCACTGAATGTATTTGTACTGTATGTCATCAAAGGTAACAGTTTGCCTTTTTTTTTTTTTTTTAATTATTATACCTTTTTCTGCATGCACTGTAGTTTAAATCAGTGCTATGACTTTGAGCCACTAGTTTGTCTTTTAAAGAAGTAAACGTTTTCATTAATTTAATAGTAGGCTAAAATCTGTTCATTTTGATCAAAACATTGGAAAAACTCCTTGAACTTACCCTAAGACATGAACCATCCTTATTTCTCAGTGGTTTCTAATATTGCTTGCATCTGCTCTGCCTTAATCCTTATCGCATCACTCAGTTACCCACTGGGAAATAAAAAAGCAGCTCCCAGAGGGAAAGGCAGAAAAAAAATGCTTTCAGAACTTGGTTTTTTTTAATAATTTATAAGAAATTATGATTATTTTTTTTTAATATCAGAACTCCTTTTCCTGGTCACATTCTTCTGCTGCTTTTATTAACAAACCAATGTGGCCTAACTCACCTCAGTATTAACATTATTTCAGCCCATATTCACCATACACTCAGCCATACATACTGTCTACTGCCCAAGGAGACTGTGCAAGCTGCTTGGGGAAGGGGGGCACTCCTTTGGCAGGTTTTTTTGCAGGTTGGCAGGTTTTTTGCTGATCTTCTGGGTTGATTCTGAGGGAAATCTGTGCTGGCTCTTACATTTTCCTGGGCCCACACGTCCTCGTCTGGCTCCTCTATGACTCTTGCTAAATGTTTGCTGAGAAACTCACCTCTTTGACTGAGGACTTGGGATGAGGAGGCCATTGGGTTAGCATGGGCATGATTTTATGGGTGTTGCAGCAGGGTCACACACAAGGGAAAGATCCACCTGCAGGACATGGGGTTTGGGCTCTTAATAGCCAAACTATCAGCACCGTCCCCTTGTGTTCCTCCCAGAGGTAGGGGACTGAGCTGGTCAGGCTGTAACACCAACTAGTTTCAAGCCCTACTAACATATGCTGAAATGTCAAATCCGTGCCTATGAGGAATGCATGCAGAAGCATGGATTTGTGCTTCCTGTGTTTTCAGAGAAGCAGGCAAATAGTCAGGGAGATGAAGGGAACTGTCGTAAGTAAATAAAGCCTAGTTATCCAGATGACCTCTCACAGAACTGCCATCTTGGCCAGTTGGCCCTTTGAGTCTGCACAGAAGAGACAGATGTTGGAGTCCATGTTTTGAGAGAAAAGAACTTGGTTTCATTCTGGGTAATTTTATATTCCAGACTTGCTCAGGAGCTTAATTACCCATCTCCCTGAATGAAGAGCTTAATTTTTGTCGTGAGGAGTAATAATTCCAGGAGTAGCAGCTTGAATAATTACATGAAACTGAGGAAGTGTACAAGTAGTGAAAGGGTTCCTGAAATGACGTTTTAATGCTCTTTTCTGTTTGAGGCAAAACACTGTTCTGTGAACAATCCTTATCCTGTTGAAGCACTTCTGCTGCTGTTTTTGTCCTGCTCCTTTGGTTTGGAGTGCTTCTGCTATCAAGTTTGTTTCACTTCTACAGTACAGACAACTTTTTAACCAGACACCTACCTCTCCTTGAGCCAATGAACCACCTCACAGCATTTTAACATCCTTCTACTAAAGACAAAAAATTAAGAACATGTTGATAGATTTGGCCATCTTTGAACACGACTTAATAAGTAGTGGTAATAATGAGCCCCAAGACCTACAATGCAGAAAGTGTACTCTGGTATCAAAGCGTCTGTAACATCTTCAGCATGCTGCAGACCTGTTGGGTGTCTGAGGAGCCCGTTTTTTTCTTAACTGCCCAAGGCAGACTCTGAGGTACTTCCTTTAATCCTCACCTGTCTCTTTGGATTTCTGTTTCTGCACTGTTTACACTTGGGATCATAGGGCACGGCCAGAGACCAGTTGGTACTTGAGCCCAATCCCACCAATCTTGTGGGAGACATTTAGTCTGGAAGTTTTGACACCACATCTGCTCACCATGCCCTCATCTTCCACTATCACTAAAACATTTTCCAATATCTGCAGTGCCACTCACTGCTGGCTTGCTCATTTTTCGTCTTCATTCTATTTCCTCTGTCCTCTGGCTATTTCTTCTGTTCCTCATCCACTGGCTGCTCTACTTGTGCTGTTTCTCCTCAAAGAGCTTAAAGGCAGCTTCTCTTTGACGTAATTTCTATGCCTTTCCTTGCACTGATCAACAATATCGCCTGCATTTGGCTGGAGCAGGACACAAAAGAGCCCCTGGAGATCAGGCTTCAGGACAATGCTAATATACTCCCAATAGTGACAGTCCTGAAAACTCGTATCTTATGTCCCAATCAGATGTTGGGGCACCAGGAAGGCATCCTGCTCTCCCACCCCCACCTCCTGATCCTGCTACCTGCCAGCTTTCCACCAACCTGCCACAGCAAGAACTGCTCTGCCCGAAAATTGACTTTGGGGGGAAAAAAAAGAAAAAAAAAAAGTTATTTTTAGCTGGATCAATTCCCTTATCTGATTCCCAGCATGGTTGCACAAATGTTTGTGTTGGCGCAATGAAAAGGATGCTGTGGGAGTGGGAATGAGCAGTCACAGATATGAGGAGGAGGAGGAAGCCAGGATCTGCATGCATCACCAAATAAAGGTCCATGCGCTTGTAGCCTTCAGGCCTGATGCTGCTGCTGAGTTCAATGGGAACATCTGTGGGGTCCTAAAAGGACTAGTATTTAAGAGTACCATTAGATATAAATGGAGGTGATGATTAATGTGTAAAATGAACATTTTCATGTAAGTGAGGCAACCAGAGCAGTCTGAGAGTTACAAAGCAATAAGTTTCAGCAGCCTCGCTCAACCTATAAGGGCTTTTTTTTGGTGAGCATAACAGTATCATCACACAAACAGCAGGTTGTCTCTTGTAGCCAGATTTTTCTGAGCACACACTGCAAGTGAGAAGTATGTGTGATAAACAAGGTCAGGTGCTTAATTGTTTAGAAAGAAAATAACTTTTATTATAATGCAGTTTTGCAACAGCAACCTCTAGGTTCCCTACCTTCCAGCATCTATGACCAAATCCTGAGTCACAGCTCGAGGCTGCAGAAAATTGTCATTATTCAGTGGCTAATGCAGAGATTTCAGTAATCTTGAAGNGGGGGAAGAAGGAAGAAACAAAGAAAGAAGCCTCCTGCCGATGAGATTTCCAAAGCCAGAGTTTATGCACTGTATATTTAATGAGCGCAAGTGAAGCAATTGTATTGTTTCTCTCCAGGATGGCATGAAGCTTGTACTCAGGAGTGCTTGTCAGTGGGATTCCTGTACCTAACATTTAAACAGTACTTTCTGGAGGGAAGAAAATAGATTTGAAATTCAAAGGCATGGGTATTTCTAATGCAGTTTTTCAGGTTTAATTTTGCATGTAATCACGATACAGTCTGTCTTCCTCAGCGAGACCTAATGCCGTAATACATCACATCACTTTTCTCTGGGAGCTGATTGTTACTTAATGCCTGCAACCAGGTTGTGAAATTTGAGGCTTTTTCTCTGCAAAGTGTACACTCATAAAAAAGGCATTTTTCAGAGCCAAGTCAGCTGAAGTGTTTTTGTTATTATGCTTGGTTGCTTTATGATGCTGTTAGCATCCTCCTTACATACTACACCAAACTGATCCATCATGTCATGTTAGTAACTTCAGTACTTAACCTGCCTTGAATTCATTGTCTTGCATTTTTAACTTAAGACGTAGTTCTCCAAATGTAACAATCTTCTCTTTGTGGCTGTCAAACTCATAAGGAACAAGTTTTCTGAGGATTACAATATTGAAGATTTTTTATTTACAGGAAGAATTGCAGAGGTGTCCGTATTCCCAGGGACTTTGATCCTCTGGAAGCCTTTGGTTTGCAAATAATGGAACAGAAGGAGTTAGAGGCTCCAGAAGTCTTACCAAGCTACAAAGAATTGCACTGGTATCCCAGAGTGAACTGAATCTACACACTGTATGTTACTAAGCACTGCCAATTAGAACCACTGCTCTCTGAGTGTCTGCAAAAAAGAGACCCCCTTCCAGACACCCAGTAGATTTCAAATCTCTCTCATAAAGCACATTGCAATGTTATTTCTTTACACAGCTCTCCCTTTGGTCTGCTGTATTTGCTTGCTTGAAGTCCAGTCTGATGTCTGACAGTACCAAGTCACTATGTAATTTTAAGATGAGCATAAATGTCAAACCACAGTACCAAAATTATAGCTGGAGTTCAGCGTGCTCTATTTTAGCTTTCCCTTCCCATGTCTAATTTGCAATGGGCTGCTGAAGTTAGCTTCTACCGCCTGGCTGCCCATTGTGAAACCAGTGCCCATGATCACTTGCTTTTTCTATGGAGCCAGTGGGGCACGAGGGGAAACTCGTGATCTCGGTGACAGTGATAACAATGCAGAATCGGATCCTGACATGCAGGGAAGCTGCGGTTGAAACTTGGCAGCCAAACAGAGAGAGCCCAGTTTTAAACCTCCGTGCTAAATTATCCTAACACTTAGGATTAAATGTGGAGTTGTTTTTGACACGTGCACAGTCACTCACATCAGAGTGGGTCATTTCTTGGTTCAGAATTGCTATCTGATATTTATATATCCTGTACTCAACAAGGGTTACACAAGCAATTTTAAATGCTTCATGATAATGTCTTCAAGCGTGCCGTCAACATAGCAGAGTGGCTTCTCTATAAGCAGTGACATTCCAAAAATAGGAGATCTCACTAGCCTGAAAGGCTGTTCCAGACCCTCAGTCCTTTGATGGTTAGAAGTTGTCTTCTGATCTACAGGATGGATTTATGTATTGCTTGTATGTACTTATTTGCTCTTGGGCCAGTGTTGACCCTTCACTTAAATAGTTGTTTTCTCTCTCTGGTATAAGATGCTCTGATGTATTTATATAGACAGCAATCTCAAGTCAGACTTGACTTCCTTTGTATTTTTTTTTTTAATCTTGAATTGTTTTATTTCCTCTTAGGAGATAGTTTTCACTTATCTGTCTCACTTTGTTCGTCTTTGCCACAAGCTTGCACGTTCGTTGCTCATTGCTTTAGTTTGGGCAGCCATTGGTTCTTCAGGTATATGGTTTCAGCCAGCTGTTGAGGTTCACCGTGTTCACTGAAGGGAGATGGGCACCTCCAGGAGGACCCTGATCCTACCTGTGTTAGATCCCACCCATGTTAAAAGAAAATAAGTAGTCTCATGGAGGTTTCTCTAGTCAGTACAGAGAGAGCCTGGACAATTAGCTCATGTAAGGTGCTTCACTCTTTGGTGGCTAAAGTTTGTTGAGATGAATCCTGCCCCCTCTGAGCAACCACATTTGGTAGCAGTCAGTCTCTTGTAAGGCTAAGGGATGATCTATGAGTATGCCCATGCCACATATTAATGTGGTTCTCCTCCTTCAGGCTGGCTTTGTAGGGCATGAAACCCCCTCACAATCGTTTTTAGAATCAGTTCAATGACACCACATCATAATCCTTTATCATCTGTTATGCTCTGCTGCACTGAGTACATCCCATAGGACAACTCTGGAAGGAAGTGGTTGCCTGCTGTCCATGTGGAAGGCCCATTCCCCTGATTGATTATCTGGCTGCATTTCACACTTCAGATCATCCTTGCATAAGACAGCTTTGCCCCTTGAATGCTAACATTGGCACTACAGGTCGTGCTTTACTTAACATCAGGGCTCACATTACTAATTTTCATACTTTGGTTTCAATATCTTCAATGGGTGACCCCCTGTCTGTATATTTAAATGATGAGAGACTATGCATTTGCTTGCATGGATATTGACAGCTTCCTTTGTTCACTAATTAAGCTTGGCGATTAAATGTGAAGCTTGTATCTCCACAGCCGACCACTCAGGACACCATGCATCATATAAACCCCATTTTTCTGGATTAAGTAGACCTTTTTTGGAACTCACTCCATATGCATGAAATTGTGTCATAAATGAAAGGATGTGCTTGAAAAAAAGACTCAAGTGTGATGCCTTGCCAATGTAGTTTGTTAATGCCTTGAACAACTGTAGTTGAGAGTTTCAATTATTTATGATAATATCTTCTAACTTGCCAATAAACATACTGTAATAGGTTTTTTAAAAATAATGAATTCCTAGACATACAAGATCTTGCTACTAACGCAAATTGAGGCTCTGCTGAGAAGCGGGATGAGTCCCCTTAGGGGTAAAGGGGTTGGTGAGTTCTTTAAATATGTGTGGATTAGCAAAGTGAGAATTAATGAGCTGTTATTATTTATAGAAGCAACATCTGATCAGTGTTTCCTCATAATTTATACTTCCCAAAACCTGAATTTACTTTGCTTTTCCTCAGCTAGAAGCTGTAGATTCAGTAATATTTCTTCTACAGAACCAAGATTCATCAGTATTTTAAATGGGGTCTCCATTTTGTGCTAGAATAATTATTCCTGATTTATGTCCTGTCTGTTTTGCATAAAATGGGCCAAGTTCCTACTTAAAATTCATGTATCCCTATTCATGTGGAAGAGGCTTGTAACAGTACAGAGGCAGAAGGTGGCAGCTGTAGAGATGTCCAAGACCACGACTCAGACTGGAGATTTCCTTTGTCACTCAGGATATTTATCCACCTGTAAGCAAGATCCACTTGTGCTCTCTCTATAGTCAAAGGAAAGAGTATTTAATTGAGCAGAGGTTATTAATTCTACCCTAAAATGGTTGTGCTAGATGATGGAGGCTTGATCATCTGTCTGTGCTCCAGCATTTGGTGCCCCTGCTGCATGATGCTCCTGCATAAATGTCCTGAAAGCCACCCTACTCTAATGGTGATTCCATGCTGACAATTAGAGCCATTTTGAAGTACATTATTTATGTAAGTCCATGATATTCGTGGTGTGAGAAATCCTGCCACAGCTGCAGTTGCATCTTAACTGAGTTGTGTATCTGTATTACTATTCCTATATAAAGGAACAAGGAGCAGTGAGTGCCAGTGAGTTTGGCATCAGGAAGCGCAGTGGAAGGCAGTACACTGTGACATATGATTTCACATGTGATGTCTGTCTGTCTGGAGCACCAGTGTTATCCTACCACCTCCGTCTGAGCCAGCAGAGTGTCTGAATTACTACGATACACCACTTGAGAGTCCCCCTTTAATACTGATTTGTAAGCTTTAGCCTCTGTGATTATTTCTGGCCCATAATCTCATTACCTAAACACTCCTGTATTGAGCAGTCTGAATCACTTATCATCCTGTAAACTAATTTATTACTAAACACATTCTCTTCTCAATGTGTTTGCTTTTGTCTTCTGATGGGTGGAAATACCTTAGTGCCTTGTGTCTCATGCTGTTGGCATCCCTTCTGTTTCAGCCCCTTCCCCAGTCCTCCTGGTACTCTGACAGAGAGCTGCTGTTTCCTTAGGTGAAAACACCTCTGACTTTTCCACTGTCTTAGCTGGCTTGTTCCAAGTTCTCCTTTTCCTCTCCTTTTTATTTTCTCTTTAGTCTTGAGTATTCTTTTTTACTGTCTCTTCAAAACGCTATTTAGTGGTTTCCATGATGGTTTTGTTCTCTGTACATATGCCATGTTACAATAACTAACTTAGATATGTAGGTGTCTTTTCCTACTATTACCATTATTATGCCTACCACATTCATTACAAACTGGCAGCCTCAAGCTTTACATATTAAATATTTTCCCCTTGAATACCCTTTCTTTCTCCTTTCTCAAGTTTGTTTTCCTTGCAGAGTATAGAACAAATTATAGACGCAACTACCATTAATGGTATTGGGAACTGTGTGTGTAAATCTCCCTTGTGTCAAAAGGAGAATGGGCCTCTGTGTTTCTTTTCATCTCAGATGCCATCCTGATGGGCTTTCTCGGTGCTTCTCCTTTGAGGTTTCCCCTTGCCTTCACCCCCTGGCAGAGAAAACACACCTCACAGGGAAAATGTGGCACAAGTCACAGCACATTAAACAGATATCAAACCCCATATTGAAGAATAGGTAAGCTACAGTGGGGAAGTGCAGAATATGGGCAGTCATTAAAGAGGATGAATGCGAGCTGTGCCTTGAATAATTAGATGAAACATAAATAAAACAGCGACATGATTTGTTTCCGCACTTACCTCATGAATAGGAGACACCAGCCCTGACTTTCCCGTACTGGAGGGTAAGCATCGAGTTCAGTGGTGTTACTCCTGATGCGTGCTGATGAAAGTGAAGAAAAATTAGCTTCATTTTGAGACATGATACTGAGGGAGTTGTTGGAGAATAATGAAGCTATTGGGCTGACTGTTTAAAGTCTCTTACTACAACCTTATGTATGTCCGGGCAGAACTCACACTTCCCCTGTATGATGAATTAGTATTTATCCTGCAGCAGATATATATGTTACGGTATCAATGTGTCTTATGAGTGAGATGAGATACTGAACCATGACAGAAAGGAAAACGCAAGGGAATTAAGCCGTTTGGCATGGTAAAAGAGGCTATATTGTGAGGGATAACAGATTTTAATATAAGAAATAGCAGTGCCACACGATGACTTCAGTAGGGTGCCTTAGCATATTGAACAAAGCTACTTAACTGAAACAAAAAAATCCTGGGCTGTATTAAGAATATCTTGAAGGGGGTTTCTGTGTGTTTTTTTCTCAGAGGATGTAAAGAAACCACATACTGAATATTGCTTTTTGCATGTAATGGAAGTCTCAGAGTTGTCCCATTTGTTTCAGTAAAAGGAGATCAAGGGCTGGCTTTTCATGCAGGCACCAGTGTTATTATTCTTTATTAATTTGTACAGCATCCAAACAGGCACTTTGCAGACAGACACAGTAAGGTTTTTTTCCCTGAGGAGCATAAGAGTGTAATTAATCCTAGCAGTGATTTTAACAGGCCATTCCAAGCACTTAAAATGAAATACATGTTGTTTCTAGAATGACAACTAGAGGAGAGGTAGGGACCAATTCTGCAAAGCTGTGGCATCTCACCTGCAAAGCCCTATCTCCTTCCTTTCCCTGTTAGCATCTTGCATACTCTATGGTCTGTTGACCCTTTGCATTTGGATTTTGACAAGCAGGAAGGAAGAAGTCCTGGAGCTGTAAAGCTGCAGTTGTGCACTCCAAAATGCCCCACCAGGAAACACAAGAGTTACAAGATCATAGTGGAGGTGTTCCCTCCTGGTGCTTGTCCTGACTGAGATGCAGTTGTGTAGCTCTTGTACTCATATGTGTTCTCCATCCTGGTAACCTGGTCTAGTGGAAGGTGTCCCTGCCTATGGCCGGGGGTTTGGAACTAGATGATCTTTAAGGTCCCTTCTGATCCAAACCATTCTATGATTCTATGCTCCTCAGCGACAGGAGATAGCTGCCACATGCTGCATCTGGACAGCAGAACACCACAGTTTCATAACTATTTTTAATGTTTTCCAGTGAGACACAGTGGACTTTTATTATCACCTATGATAATAGTACCATGGTTTTGATTTGTATTTAGTCAGAACAAATTTAGCCCTAGAATAAGCAAGGGCAGCTCCAAGGCAAACCTTAGGATCAAATATGAGATCTGATTTGGCAATGGGATGGGTGCTGGTATGTGAGAAGAGGGCATGACTCAGCTTTTGCACCTTTTTTGGCTTTTTGTAATTCTGTTGGTGTCTCTGCTTGTAGTTATATGTCCGTATATGGATTTATATTCTTCTAAACGCATGGAGACTTGAGCCTAAAAGGTACCTTTTACAAGTCAGGGTTTTTTCACAGCTGATGCACCATTTATATTTCACTTGAGTGAAACAATTCTGAACACAGAATTAGAGAAATGGAGACTTTGCTCAACCTGAAACTAGTTATACTGACTTCTTTTTTGTGAGTCTTTAAATTTTTCTAATTGAAAAAGTAACATTACAATCTGCATTAAAATTATAAGTAATAATCGTAATTATCATATCCAGACTTTATGAAGCATTCATATTTCTTATTAGTGGTGGTTTCCAGCTATGACGATAATGTGTGAAATAATTTCCATGGGCTCATGTTCTTGCTATGAAAATATGAGTTCAACCCATAGTCTTTAGTGAACACTTTGTTATAAAGAATCTTTATAAAAAAAATGGTCACTTGGGAAGCAATTACTAATAATTACAGAATCCTTCATCACTGCTTTTGATCTTTCACATGCATGGATCTAAACCCCTAATATTCACGTTGCTGACAGTACAGCACGGTTCAACAATAGCTTTGATGCCAATAAGAACAAAAGGGCTTTTTAAAAATATTCAATTCAGCAATTACTGTCATGTCTCTACTCCTTGAATGCAACTGTGTGTGTTCTTTGCAGTTAATGAATTCATACTACCTTTACAAATTTGCAATATTTTTTCCAGCCTGGATAGTTCTTAGATGCGAGTTGTATCAATAGCGATATCCATCATCACTAGGTGTTTGCTCTGTGAGCGCGTGTTGCTCTGTGTGCAATGTGCACAATTACGTTTGAACTGTAGACAAGCTAATAGTCAGGCCATTTCATGCCTTAGGCAGGGGACATCTGCCAAGCATATATTGTAGTCTACCAATAGGTCTTCAGTCCTTTGCATCCCCATGAAATTAATTTTTCCTGGGGCTCTAGATAATTTGTCTTGTTTAATGAAAGTACAGTCATTTCACAAATGACAGACAGAATGATTCTGGAAACTTGTATTATAGAAAATACATGCCTTCTTTTTACATGTGAAATGCCGATTTGTTCAATAAGAATAGATTTGTATTTAATTTTCTTGAGAATTATGAAAATAAAACATACGATGGGACAAACATGATTATGCTAAGGAAAAGGTATTTAGAATAGGTCTGGAATGCAAAATGTATTTGTGAAATGTATGAGATGTATATATATGACTTATGTCATAGATATCTCATATCTCACGTAAATCATGTAAGGTGAAATATAACCAACATTCTTCACTCAGTTGTAAGCTACAACATGTCATTATTTGTCACTTTAGACTGTGCAGTTTTTGGGACAAGGGAGCATCCCAGCAATCCCAGCATTCAGCATCTCAACAGCATCTCAGAGTCCTCCTAGCTCTTTTAGAGTTGCCTTGTGCCCAGTCTCTGAAAGGTCTTCAGCCATGTGGACATGAAATGGATCATACTGCAGCGATACAACCTTTACCAGCACAAGGCAGGAGGTGCCTGGTTCTGCATCCTGTGATCAGGGATGACCCAAGCTGGGTTGTGGCTGGTGTGCATACCATCTATGTTTCTAACCACGGGGCTGGGTTTGATCACTTCTCCCATGCAGTAGCCCAGTGTTGAGGCCTCTTTCCATTTCTAAGCTCGCTGTTAGATTAGGACTCTTCAGCTTGGAAAAGTCAACATAGGTGGGATATGCTAAAGAACTACAAAATCCTAAATGTAGAGAAGGTAGATAAAGGCTAAACATTTGTTGTTTCATCCTGGGCAAGGGTGAACATCCATGAGATGAAGCTACCTGGGAGACAGGTTCAAAAGTAACAGAAGGCGGCAGACAATTATTTGTGCAACAGGCAACGAAACTGTGGGACTCTCCGCCAAAGGATGTTATGAATGCAAAAGTTCAAGGAGAGTCTGGGAAAGAACTTGGAACATATTTATAAAAGTTTATTAAACAGGCAACACATATGGGCTTAGAAGATCTGCTCGGCTGAAATAACCAGAGCTGAGATAGTATGCGAGAGAAATACTGTAAATATTAAGCCGTTTCTTATTTTTCCCTGGCTCTATGGCCACTGCTCAAGGCTGGGACTGGGCTAGGTAAACCCTTTATTTGAACCAAAATGTCCATTCATACCTCCTCATCTAAACCACAACACTGGCAAACGTGTTACTCCCCTGCACAAAAGCAGCAGTCTCTTAATGCCAGTCCTGGAAAAATGACATGGCTGGAAATTAGCTGAAGTTATGCATGTTTGGGGCCTTCAGGAACGAGCCCTGAGACGTGTCTGGCTTGGCTGTCCTCTCTTATCCTTTTAAAGCCTTGAAGTCATTTATTTCCAGAGGATTTTGAATGCTTGCTATGGCAAGCTGGAAGTTTGCCACTGTTGTTCTGCATCTGTATCTCTGGGGATTTGCTGAATGTTTTGGTTGAGTCAATTCCACTTTAAATACACTTCAAATTTTAAATGGTGATCCCAGCAGCAGATTCAATCAACAGCAATGTAAACAAATAGCTCTCCTTATTCTCTGCCTGCCCTCCTGTGCGACAATTCCCAATATGCTCCTGGAGCATGAAGTGGCTGTGGAGTTTCAATGACCAGGCTTATCTCCTTCTGTCAACTTTAACAAGACAAAACTCCTTAATAAATCATGTAATTACAAGCTACACAGAGATAGGAGTCTGAAACCTGCTGGATTAGAGAATTCTACCTATCATTTGCTTTCCTTGAAGAAGAAAATATTATGCTTGGCATCCCCTCTGCTCTCTCATCTTGTCTTTTGTCATTTCTATACCTGGATGACTCTATAGTGGACTTGTGGGCTTTCTTCCATGTTAATTAGGACAGGTTTTCACTCTCAAATGAATTAATTTCTAATCATGTAGCTTTTCCACTGCTAGGCTGACCACTTTGCTTCTCTCTGGAAATGTCTTGAGGAAAAGCTTGGATACTCAAAAGCCTATCTGTATCACCAACTGTATCAGTTAGTTTAATAAAAAATTTTGGTTTATCCTGCATACTTTGCTTTTCTGATATCCTTGAATGGGCTCTACTATAGCAGAACTATGTTGAGAAAGGGCCAGTACAGCAGGAAGGGTATCAATCGCTTGTTAAAAACCACTTCTTTAAACTATTTTGATCTTAAAATGAGCTCCTATTTTCATGAACTCTGCTTTATTTGAAAAATAATTTTCAGTGGCCTTTATAGTAATAGAGATGTTTCTACATTTTGCATTTTACTTCTTGTACAGAATGCTGATAGATAGTCTTTTCTAAGAAAATGATTTGAGATCATAATATACCTCATACTTTCTGAGAAAACATGTCTAGGAGCAAAATGGTTACAAATAAGCAATACCTACATGCTTCTTGCTTTTATTTAACAAACATATTTTATATCTGACCCCCTGTGCTTTGCAGAAGGGAGCTCTAACTTTGCAGGGAGACAGGACCACTTCCTGATGTGATGGTGGAATAAGTGTGGGACCAATGTGGCATGGAGTCAGTGCCATCCTGAGGAGACCCCTGGTACAGAGCAGCCTGGTGAGAGGCTTCCTGGGCTGTGAAGATGTAAAACCTCCATTGCCTTCTTCATTCTGCCAATATGCTAGTATATAATATCCAACTGCTTTCACTGCACTCATCACCATACTGAATGCCTGCAGGAATTATGCTTGTCTGTTTTTTTATTTTTTCCCCCCACAAACTCAGCAAAGAGTAGATTAATGGCATTTTTTGTTCCACCTACTTTTCTTCCTACTCATTCATTTGCTTCAGGCAGCAATAAACTCAGCAATTATAGCAGCAGCTACCAGCTTCCAAGCAGCAAATTTGGCCAAGACGAAAGGCATTCTTTAAACCTGTACTGTATTGCCCAGCCCACAGCCAGAACAAAGTCTGCACCTCCCAACAGTGGGGAAGGCAAATGTACTAAAATAGAGACTTGTAAACACTCTTCTCTTGCCAAAGGTGAACACCGAACTGTTTTGCAAACCTGGCTCAGGATGAGGAACTGTTTTCTCCTGTGTGTTTAAAAAAAGAGCTTCCCCTTTCTTTCCCAGGGACAGCACCTCCAAAGGGATAAATCTCCAACGTACTCCATTTTTAAGCAGAAGTCCTGGAAAAAGTTGCCAAGCATTGAAGAGGTGGAGGCATAAAGTGACTTGGGGGAAACCTAATCTGCCAGTACTGGGCCCCCTATATTTTACATTGCCTTAAGGGTATTTCATCCCCAGCATCAGTTTTTAGAGCATCACTCTTGGTAACGTTCTGTTAGTCACAATGAGGGGAGTGCTGGAAGAAGTGATGCATTATACTAAGCCAAAGCTCTTTTATTTGCCTATATGGGTAAATTTGGGATTTCACTGGCTTACCTTTTATTACAGTGTATATATTCTTTGTAAGGTTATTACCCTTCTCAGGTGAATCAATGTCAGAAGACATCAAAATTGAAGTCTGCAATAAATACAGGCAATGATGAACATGGAACAAACTCTGATGGATCTCACCACTGGGGCAAGAGGATCTCCAATGGCCACCAGCCCTTATTCCTTTTTCAAAGCTAAGGGGAAAATGGAGCTTTCCTTTCACAATAACTTATAAGTCGATTTAGGACCTATCAAGATTTATAATACCAGAGTCTGACCTCATTTGGCTTCAGTGGCAGCACTTCACATGCATCTAAGGACAGAGCATAGTCCACCTGTCAACGAGTCTCCTTCACTGTTAACAGGCAGCGATTTGAATTTAAAATGAAGTTGCAAAGCCAGAGTGAAGTCCCTAATGAACTTAATCAGGCCCTTAGTTAGGGCCAAACCCAAGAAATATCACTCACACTACAAATTTATATATTTTTGCCTCCTCGGTGGGAACTTTTGAGACCCTTTGCTCTGATAGTCACTCCTGCATTTGTGTCAGAGTTTGAGTGTCTCGACCATCAGGTCTGTTAATTTACTATTGCTTTTTCTGAAGGACTGGTTTGGGGAATCCCTGTTAGCACTCATTAACAGAGCTTGTCCTGTGGATTGTAGTTCCTTTGTGTCTGCAAAAAGACCTCAGGACAGATGAGAGGTGTGCCTTCTGCAGTTAAAAATAATTAAATAAAATTGTATTGCCAGTTGAGAAAGCCAGTGAGGCCTTTGACCTTTAGAATAAGCACTGCCAGAATTAAAATTAAGTGTCAGGGTGTTGTAAGAATTAAGTGTATTATTGAGTCTAGTGGGAAGAAAGCCAGCGTCTTAAGTGGAGGGCACTGGAGTCTCTTGTTGATTGCAAATGACGCTGCGATGCAAATCATGAGCCGATGTTTCAGGCTATTCTGTCACCTCTCGCCACTCCAGGGATCTCTCTGTGCTAACTTAATGAAGAGAAGAAATCAGGTCCCCCAGAGATGCACAGGGACCCAAACGGCCAAGCCAGGTGCCTGTCCACAGAATCCTTAATAGCTGAAATCTCTTATTGAGCAACAGAAAAAGAGAGAAATTTGAGTAATCTAATACTTGATGAGTGTAGGGCATTGCTTCTTAAGGCAACCCCCTGTATGTGAGTAGGTGGAGGAAGCAGAATAATAATTGCAAAGGCAGTCTACCAGGGCATTTTTTCTGTCCTAATGTTCCCCTCCTTCAGTCTCTCAGAAGACTTTGCAGGTGGTGCAGTGCTTCTGCTCAATTCCTTGTATAGATAGGATGAAAAATTTGTTATTTTAAGAGAATGGACAAATTTCAGCCCCTATCTAACTCCACATTTTGCATTTTATATATACATTTTGCATTATACATGGTGAGGATCAGCTATCATTCTCTGGTTTATACCAGGCCATGAAATGCAACATTAGCTGATGTATGCTCCCTGGCAGTCCTAAGGCTGATAGCTGATGTTCCAAGAGTACACGAAGAACAAATCAGAATATAAATCCCCCCCTTCTTCATAAACAAATGTACAAAGTACTGTAAATCTTCTATAGGAAAGGAATTTTCATTTTACCCATGTGTGACATAAGGTCTGTTAAATAGCCAACATGCTTAGAGCTTTAGAAAGGAGTGTAGCATGATCTCTGTGGACAATTATATTACACTTAAAACAAATGAATTACTAGCAGAATAGGAAGGAAAATGTACCTGAGGCCAAATGTCTCCATAAACCATCGTAATAACAAGGAAACCGATCCTCCCTTTCTACCAATTGGACTCTGCAGCTTCCCATTCTGTTTTGCAACGCTCATTATAAGCAGAAGAGTGACCCTGAATCTTACTTTTAAGCCACCAGCAACCATTTTGCTATAACATCAAGCCATTTATATTTTCTAAGCCTTTCCATGTAGGTATGAGAACAATACTGGGAAGAATAAATAGAGCAATTGTCACGAGTCTTCTTTGAGGGGAGTGAGCAATAGCAGCCCATTTGCCAAAGGGGCTCAATCCCAGTTGGAAGTAAGAGGCTCAGTTGGCTAGTCCTCTGATTTGCACAAGGCCATATGGCAAAGGCAGAGGCAGGAGCTGAGATCAGGAATTCATGGCTTTCCAGTCAGACCTCCTTCCACCCTGACCTTGAAAATTTAGAATTCCAACCCCCTCTCTTCATATGCATTATTTAATAAAGAAGAACCTTTTCTTAAATATTCAAGAAACCAGGCACCTCACATTTCTTCCCTCTGTTCTACTGTCTCTGTGAGTCTCACTCAACAGCTAAGCCTATTTAAGTTTTCTATAATGATGCATATTGTAAAAGTTTATTACAACAGAATTTAATGGCTGGGAAGCAAAAGTCTGCAGGCTGAAGCATTATATCAAAGGTAACCTTTTAATAGAAAATTTTGCAGACATGGTAAATTTAATCCAACTCAACTCTTTTAGTCTTCATGGTGTCTTTCTCATATCTCTGTGAGGCGGGGAGAAAACAGGCCTGATTTTCCCCCTACTTTGCATAATTATTTATACTTGTGGAAAGGGAATATGAAATGCTTCCTAATCCTGATGGCAGCATTTTCCATGCAATTGGAAGAGGACCTGCGAAGTGCAGAAGGGGTCAAGCAACAGAGAAGTTATTTAAACACTTGTGTTTAATATCATTTGAGATGCTCAAGGGAATCTTTCCTGGCCTCCAGATCCCATTCTAGAATTGCATGGGTTTCCCATAGATCATATGTTGTACATGCAAGGTCTCTGCAGACATCTGAGATACCCTTGGGAATCTCAGGTGGCACCAGATGCTTAAGTTTAGGCAACTGATTCAAGCTCTAACTGAAGTCCTAGATTCTGGGTGGGTAAACTGAGATGAGGGAGATCTGAAGTTTGTTGTAGGCAGTCTGAATATAGCCTTTAGTTCTTATATGGAGGAAGAATAACCAATTTCTGTCACCATAGGCTAATCCACTTAGATAATAAGAGTGCTTGAGGCATCTATTGGATCCTTTCATTGAATTAGATGTGACCTCACGAAGGGCAAGAACACAGGCTCAAGTGACATATTCAGAAACACACTTTGAATTTCTTTTCCCTTCCCTTCCCTTCCCTTCCCTTCCCTTCCCTTCCCTTCCCTT
>VZRU01005395.1:154861-196698 GCA_013398155.1 Pedionomus torquatus | reverse complement strand
TCCCTTCCCTTCCCTTCCCTTCCTCTCCCCTATCTTGCCAAGTGTTTTGGATACAAGCCCAAGCGTTGGGAAAGGGATTGCCTGGAGAACAGGATTTCTTGCTTTTCTTATCAGTTCCTGGTTGTCTCCTATCAAATCTTATCACAACTCTGTACCTCAGCTTCTTTTTCCATAACTGGAGGTCATGATACTGACATTCCTTCTCAGGAGTTTTGACAGGTTATGGAAAAGACTGTGTGAACATTTGATTTTGGGGAGGACTTGCCATCTCTCATACCCTGAAGTGGCAGGTGTTAACTATACTGGTGTATTTCATGGAAGAAGTAGATCCTAAACGTACTTTCCCAGCTTCAGGGTAGTGCTGTGGATGCATGATCTTCTCTTCTAGAAAGAAAATGCTGCATTCTGTTATTCTGAGAAATGGGTCACAGCATCTGACTTAAGTAAAACCAGAAGAGAAACATTGAAATTCTCTGAGATATGATCTTTACCGATACCCATCACAGTTGTCATAAAGCTTGATCTAGTATATATAATAATCTGACATTGATCTAGTGAAGTCCTTGCCCATCTTGAGTAGGAAATGAATTTTCTCTGTTGCTTCTACTGTGCTTCAATCCTTTAGTACTTCTGTCTCCTCCTGATTACCTAGGAAACCTATTGTGTTCCTTCCATTACTCAGAAATTCTTCCAACAAGAGCTGTCATGATCTATAGTGCACATCCTGAACTCCAGGTGACAAATCACCTAGAGAGCAGGCCCAAGATTTCCCATGGCCAAGTGAATGCAAATTATCTAGTCCCAGAGCAATCAGTTCTTCTTTTGAAAAGGACATTGACCCCCACCACTGTCAGGAATAGTCACTATATTAATGTGGAGCCAAGCTCAATTTCCACACAGCATTTGGCCTTGCCTCCTTATGGAGACGTATATAACTTTCTGTAGGGATGAAGCTAACATTCTCACAGGCTGTCTAATAGAGTTCTACAAAAGTGATTCTAAAATTGGCAGGCTATTTTAGGGAATGAAAATAACCTTTCTAAAATCAATTTGAACCATTTTGCATCATACCATGAGACTTGCATCAATGTCAGTGCAGGGAGATTATTAAAAAAAAAAACCACAGGAAAATGTTGTTTTCCATTACATTTTGCAGATATTTCTGGTAATATGTTTAGGAGTAACACTGTGTAGGTTTCATTAGTCCAGGTCCCCACTGGATTTTTTTTCTAAGTGGAAAATCCCTATTTAATCCTTTAAAAATTTTCTAAGTATAATATTCTCTGGACTCTTGATTCTCTTAGTGTGTTGGTAGTAGGTAGCCTTTATGATGAATTCTTCTTTAAGTGGAAAGAAGGCCGTTTCCAACCTAAAGGGCAGCTCCTATATATATATTTAATTTAGTTTAACAACTTCAATTTCAATGATCGGTTTCTGATACTTGTATTAATGTTCTTAATTGCTTCCTGTGAGTAGAAATTTTGCCCTAATATGGAGGGATGCTTTATCAGGGAGTTGAGCAATGGAACAAGGGTAATGCATTTAAACTGAAAGGGACTAGATTTAGAGGGTAGATTTAAATTAGATATTAGGAAGAAATTCTTTGCTCTGAAGGTAGTGAGGTGTTAGAACAGGTTGCCCAGAGAAGTTGTAGATGCCCCTTCCCTGGAAGTGTTCAAGGCCAGGCTGGATGGGGCTTTGAGCGACCTGGTCTAATGGGAGGTGTCCCTGCCCATAGCAGGGGGGTTGGACTAGATGATCTCTAAATATCCTTTCTACCCTAAACCCTTCTATGATTCTACTTGCATACACTTGATTCCAGAAAAAGTCTGCACAAAGTGTTGTTCAAACTTAGCAGCATGCGTCTGCATAGGTGAAGGTAAAAGAAGAACTGGATCATGTTAAATAGCTGGAAAAGAAGGAACCTAGTAGGAGGCGTACACCAGTGAAGTATACAGCAGCATCTGCATAGTGTGTGTACGTGCATGTTGTGGGTTTGCACAGCACCCTACCCCAAACTTCTAGGTGCTGCTAACATAAATAATTGATCTCAGCATTGTGCTGAGAGGCTATGAAGGACATCTAATGAAGCTTTCCTAGCTCATTTGTCAAAAAAGATATAAAAAGTATCACTTTGTTATAGGGAACTCATTACACAGGACGATAGGCAATGGATTGATAGCCACCTCCTATGGTGCAGTAATCTTTTGTCTTTATGATATATAGGCATGCCATTATCATAGGCTCTTGTAACAGGAGTGAAAATCGGCAACTGAATGGGGCTCCAGTGAGCTACTGGAAAGCTCCATTTGATGTGCAAATGAAAGGTCCTGTTCAATAGGGTACACATGTCCCAAATGTGTGTGCATGAAATTCCGCTTAATTTCTGCCAGCACCTGTGCAGAGCACAGTATATCAGATAAGAACTGGGCCCCCCTTGAGGGACTGCTTATCTTTACATCACTAGCAGGGGTAAATTGAGTTTTCAGTCTTGAAAAGCTTTTCATTCAAAGTGAAAATCTTGACATGTGCTGTAGCCCTGATTAGGGAATGAATTAATGAACCAAAGGTTGAAAATTATCATACCGAACAAGAGTGAGCTAGAAGAAACTTTCAGACATAGCCTAAATGCCTGTATCCTTGAAAACAAAGCTTTCAGTGAAGAATACAAACAAAATATTCCTTCATAATCTTTTCTTCCCAAGAGTGCTTTAAAAATCTCATTGCACTTGCCCAGCTTTGTGGAGGAAAGGGAAAGAAAGGCAATCACATCCCACTGATAGAAAGACAAATATCTCACTTATACCTGTTTCTTGCCAAACTGTGAAACTCGGAGAAGCTGCTGCTGTTTTCAAAAAGGCTTCATACCTGCCAGAGATCCACTCGGGACATCCTAAACCTAACTCAGGATAACAGATCTTGTATCCTGCAAAGAGCATAGCACTTGAGCTGATAAATCTTGAACTTCAGTATAAGACAAAAGGATCTAAGTGAAGTGGTTTAGTACAATGGGAAGAATTAGATTATGCCATTAGATGGAACAGCTGTATGTGAAACTAAAATAATTCAGTTTATGCAACGTGCTTCTGTTTAAGACAGAGCTAAGACAAACAACCTTTGTTTGATTTTAACTGAGCTACTTGGAAAATAAAGGACTACTCAGTCTGAATAGAAGTGAGGAAATCTGGCCCTACAACATGAAACCAAATAAAACCGATCTTTCTCCCCTGAATACAGGAACTACCAGAATCTGTTCTTGAAAACATCTATTTTTTTGTACTCAGAGGCTACATTAAATAATTTCCTAGTGGTAAGCAGATTGAATTCCAGCTATGTTAAAGGGTACTTGAAACAGCAGAAGTATTTGAAGCAAAATATTTAAAGTTGGATCCAGGAGGGTCGGGACTAATTGGCAAATCATCAAATGGCCTGAAGGCAACCTCTGTAAATATGCTCAATTTTGAGCTTTGGTTTGTCATCATCATAAAAAATGATTCTTCTCTGCCGTGTGACTAATTTTCATAGGCAAGACTTACCTGTGGAATTGAGATTATAATAAAAGCTTTTGTCTGTCCAGGTGAGATAAGGCTCAGGCACAAATTTGCAGTGCTCTCACTTCTCTGTACTAACTCTCCGCAGAGGCTCTTTACTGGTGGGAAGTATTGCATGTATAGTAGTACATATCTTGCTTAAGCTGTCTGGTATAGACTCCCTTGACAGAAATAGGTACCTTCAAAATAGAAGAGAGGAGATAATTGTCCTGTGGTGCTACATACCTTCTTTCCTACACAGGGTGGGCTACAATGGCAAAACTTTTTGCTAGCTAGGTTTAAGAGAAAATAATTTCATCTTCTGGACAAAGTAGTTACTTCTACACTGCATCTAAGAATACTATTTCACACTGAAGTGTTTTCAGACCTGTTTAGTCTAGGGGCTGTATTTGGCATACTGGTGGATTATTTTGGATATGTGTAGGAGTAACTGAAAAGACATTTTTGGCCTATAATGGCTAAAGGTTACTTATTATAGAGGTAAAATTTCGACATCCACAGAGATATAGGAGGTGCAGCCTGAAAATTAGAGAGTTAGATTTATATAAAAACCTACCATAAAATTAAAGGTAAAATACAGATTAATTTACTAAGGTAGTGACAGAGAAAATATATAAGTAATAAGAGGGAATAAAAGTGTGACATGCAGGAATCCTGGCAAAAGATGGCTCTTATTTTATGTGTGCAGTCATCTAACATGAATAAATCTGGCTTCCTAGGCAGGGGTCAGTCTCCATTCCTCCCACCGTCACATAGGTGATGAAATGATTTCCCTGGGGAAGTCACTGTGAATTACAGCAGAAAAATATGAAAAAATAATTATAATGTGCAACCGCTGCACTATCTTACTCTATGATTTAACCCAATTTAACCCATTCCCATGCACAAAACTGCAAGCCATGCCACTTTGAAGTACTCTTCCTCTCTGTTTTCTCCTTAAGGATACAGAACAAGCCAAAAGTCGGCAGGTACAATGCGCCAAATGGCTTTTCCTCGAGCCACATCTCATGGGTTTGTAGTAAGATGTGAGAATTATACAGAATCCTGTCACTGCAGGGCTGACAGACTTATCTAATTGATTTCTTCTTCCTTTTGTTTTAGTTTTGTTTTTTTTTCTTTCCCCTCCACTATTGCTGTGGGTACTAGTGGACAGAGGCAAAGAGCAACGCCATGCAGAAAGGCCCCATTGTGCTCGTTCTTCTGGAGGCATGTGTTAGTTCTCCAGTAAGTACTGGATCTTGCTGTTTCAAATCCAAGCTTCTCAGTGGCATGCTGAGTGCTCTTACTTACTACCCAGGACGTGCCTTGAGTCAGCTGGAATGCAAAATATGCTTTTTGGGGGTTGCAACAAGACTGTGTCAACACTGTGGAGTTCATGATTTAGCTCTCCGGTTAATGTTCTTTGGTTGAAATTTTCTGTTTCTCTTCCACAACGATTTGGTGGTGATTGCTGGGAAAATAATTGTTTTCCATGTCAAGCGTTGCTGCTCCGTGCTAAGGTGATAGTACATGTCACAAGAGGCAGATTCAAAGCCTCTTGGATGTGGCTGCTTTTTTACTGGACTGCCTGTGCCTCTGAAGGATGAAGGTGTTGTGGTTTCATGTTCACATTTCAAGAGATTTGCCTTCCTGTCTTATTACTCCTGTCTATTTATTACCTGTCCCCATAATTATAACCGGCACTTGATAGAGATGGAAGATGAATAACCAGATGTTGTAGTCTCCTTTATGAGTTGCTGGGTTATTTACAACCTCACTCGCATTTTAAGTCCTTTTGGCAGTCATTTTACACACCAAAAATTGACCACACCACAGACAGCATGGTGGGAATCTGGCCCATCAGGTCCACGCGCTCATGGAGTAATTCAGGAAAATACAAAGCCCCTGCAGACACTGGGACCTTTGGGTACTTGTTGCATCCCTCAGAGGGTGAGGTTGCCCCAGCCAGAGGCCATGCCCAGTAGAGAGGTCTCTTGGATAAGCATTTCCTTGCCTTCTCACTCTCCCCAGTTCAGCGACATGACCTCCAAATCTGATGTGGGTCTTGGTGAGAAGATGGAGATGCAGTTTTCAGGGACATGGCTGGGGCGCATGTCTGCTGAGTTGCCCCTTTAGGGTTGGAAGGTGGTTGGACAGCTAAAAGCTTCATCTTGAAGTCTCCTACCTTCAAAGTGCTCCTATTAACTAACAATGCCTCACATTAAGGTTATGCCTGTACCTTCATGAGCATTATGGCCCCTGTACCTCAGTTTCCAAAGGTGCTGAGTGCTCTCAGGTTACCGATTCGTTCTCACAAGTCGGTAGGTCATGGACACATTTTCTTACACTTTTCCAGCTTGTGTTTACACCTGTAAGAATATCTGAATCATGATATGGCATTTGGGAAAATTCTATTTGCAAAGCAGAAGTTATTTACCCAGCAGTGGAATATCTTGCTTGACTGAGGTAGTCTTTGATCTTTTGTTCTGGGGTTTTAAGAGTTGCACAGCCAGTCTCTGGCAGATTGGTAGCCAGAGCCTTTTGTAAGTAATCTCCTTTAAAAGCCCAGTCACTTCAGCTACCTCAAGGTCTGAAGATGCCTCATTTATAAATTAGATGATTTTCTGGGAAGTGGATTCACATTTTAATCTGCATTTAAGCATCCACCTTGCAAATCCATTTAAGCAGCTTGAATTATTTGGCATGGCAGCAGAACCCCAAAGTGTGAGTTAGCTTTCCTGAGCAAGATTTTCCTCTCATGCAAATTTGGGTTTTGAATACTGCCAGCACAAAAGCAGAACAAAGAAGAAATACAACTGCCTAAACAGGGATTCCTCATTACACCTGGTTTGCTTTGTTTTTCAAATTGTGAATGAACCGCTGAATGAATGCCGAGAAACACTCCCATACTTGTAGCCACCTATTGTATAATGAATACTCTGTAATTCATTTATAAAAATGAAAATACTGGAGGGCCCCAGGCAGCCAATTAAACATTTTTCCCAAGTTCAGATAATGCCTCAAGAAGATCTATCTTTATACCTGCTGACAAATAATGCCTATGCTTTTTTCGTCCTGAATATAATTCTCGGACAGTTAAGCACAGAGTAACTTTCCATTGCTTTGCTCTGATGTTTTACTATTTCATGAGCTAAAATACTGTAATTCACAAAGAAATAGACCAACAAGACAGGTAGCTGGGTAGGTGCATTATTCTTCTGTAGTTGGTAAGCCTCATGAATCACTACACTTATAACAATTTTTAATCAACCTAATATATTACCTATCAGCAGTTCAAAACAAACAACAGTTTCAGAGGGAGTTATTGGCTTTGTAGACCCCTCACAAACAGCAATATGCATGTGGAAGAAGAAAAAGCTTAGAGAAACAACTTCAAGAATTGTTGTGTTGCTAGAGCTGTCTCTTTTCCTGGCTCCCTTTCTACCTCCAGCCTCTGCTTATGCAGCATTACTAATTTACCTTGACAATTGACACTTGTCGTGTTTCCAGCAACAAAATCTGTAGTGACACAGTGACTTAGCATTTCTGTGTTTGCTGGGAGAGCAAAGGGAATTACGCTGTGCATTGCTGTCTGACCCTCATTATGTGTTGCATCTGTTCTGGCTGGGTGCTGCAAGAAGTGCTAATTCCTATCTCTCCATCTGCCTGAAATTGTCACAGTCTTTCAAAGCCACAGATTCATTTTGTGTTGTTCCATACAATTTCTGCCTTTAATTTGGACTCTGAGAATCTTTTGGGTCCTGTGTCCTGAGTGTAAGGTAGCAGGTAATGCTAGAGGGTATACAGTCTTGCCTGCCACGTGGGTAGCTGGGTGGCAAGTCCTTCTGAAGTCTCTTGGGTGGGAGAGATGCTTTGGGTCCCAGATGTGGTCCTGCTTGTGGAGGACATCCAAGATACGGGAGCCCTGCACCCAGCCCGTGTGAGCTGGCAGCTCAGCAACGCTACCAGTCCTGTCCTACCACCTTTGTGCTCTGTTTAATAAACTCAGAGAAGGGAACCTGCCTTTTTATTTCTATTCTGGGAGCAGAGTCCTGGAGCTTAGGCTGGAGGGGAGGGTGAGAAGAGGAGGAGGAATCCCTCTGCTTCAAAATTGAGCCTTAATTACTGCCTGTCTCCTGCACGGCTTCCACCCCCGCAGCTGGCACAGGCTTCAAACAAGGACCATGGGTGAAGCCTCTGAAACTAAATTTGTGTTCGTTCCCACCCTTGTGAATAAGAAGCCCGGCCAAGAGCAGCTCCTGTGCTGGTAGCAGCAGTGGGGGGTGCAGATGCTCAGAATAGGATGGGAGCTGACACCACCAACTTTGGGAAGTCATTGCTCCCAGGCTGCCTCTCCAGTGGGGGCACCATGGAGAAATAGCCACTAGCAGAGAAAGAGTATTTTTATTTTAGATCACCCCAGGAGAATCTCCTTTGGTAGGGGTGCAGGGAGCCCTGATCTGCCTTAGTTTGTCCTGAGAGAAATCCCATTTCTCTTCTCTTTTGATTGCTCTTCCACACAAGGTCTGACCTAACCTGTTTTTCTGGGCAGCTACCAGCAGCACAGGTTGCCCAGAGGCTACAATGCCTGGGCAAGGGGTGGGAGAAAAGCAATGCTGCAGAAAGTAATCATAAACCTTCACGTTAACAGTCCCTCTGACTCAGGAAGTCCCTGAGCTGCAAACTCTCATTGCAGGATAAGGAGATATTTTCTGTCCAAATATCTCTACGGTCATACTATTCTGTCAGCATCCTCCTTTGGTCCATCTGGTGAAGTCCTGGGCTAGACACACCTCTACTTTCTATTCTGCCTTGGTGAGGAATAACAATCTTCTCTTCACCTAGTATTTCCCAGCAGAGCAAATAACAGATAATGAGCTGACTTCTGACATTAAATATTTCAAATGGTGTTTTTTAAAAATTAAATAATTATATATGTTTATAATTGGATATAAAAAAAATCATAATTATATTTTCTTCCAGGGGAAACAGAACTGCAAAAGCAACTGCATGCAGATTACATAGGAAACTGAGAGAATGGATTTGTTGGCTGAAAATTTGTAGATGGGTTTTTATTGCTTTTATCGGTTAGGTTACAAATAAGAGCTTTGACACGGGCAAACACAGGCACGCACGCATGAAATAAGTGAGAAAATTCTCTGAAGTCCAATTATTAACAATGTGCTAGGTCACACTTGCATAGCTGAAACATTGCAATATAGGTTATAATTTATATTAAACATATTGTATTACTGAAATTGGAAAAGAATAAAGGACACGTGGGGTTGTCCAACGTTTTTTTTCTGTTGAGGAAGTGGTGGGAAGCATCAACCCTTGCTTCTCTGAAGGATGCAGGCATGAGAGGTGCTGCAGTGCAGGTGCCTGGTGCCAGGATGTCCTGGTTTGCTGTTGCGGGGACCACTGGACATGGAGAGACACACTCATGGTCCCTGGTGGGACATGCTGTTATGAGCACCACCCTGCACAGCACAGCACACTGTGAGGCTGCTGCCCTTGCTTCTGCTCAGCTGAACACCAGGAAGCCCTTTCCCCTTCCCTCCAAGAATAATGAAGGTTTTTCCTAAAGCAGGGCTGGTGAGAAGGTGGGATTGACACAGGTCATTTGGAAACATGTGCTAATGACCTCCTCGGTCTCAGTGCTGAATGCCAATTTATGTTATGAATTTCACTTGATGGTAGTGCTTGCTGCCAGAAATGCTGACTCAAGATGCCATGAGGTGAAGATGTTGGAGCTAGCAGAAATATTTAGTAAATCTGTGCAGGCTGCACTAATCAGGAAAGAAAGGGATAAAAATTCTGATTGGATGTGACATCATTTAGCTTAATGTAATTTTTTTAATGCTTTTAAGGATGCCATCACACTGAAGGTTCACATACTATCTGCATCTTAAACGTAAGCTGTTAAAAAACCTTGCATATAATATCCAGATCTAATCTTACTCTGCCAACCAGCAAGCTTCCAGGAAAAGCAGTGAGAATCTGTAATTTAATAGCATTTAGTATAATGTGCAATTGATGCCAAGAGAAGAAAATGTAGAATTAGCTGTACTAACTTTGAAGAGCCTGAAACAAAGAGAGAATATGCATGAATAGCTGGAGATTCCTCAGATAATAGTAATGTCATAAATTTAGAATATTATAACATACTTTGTAAAGCGAAGTAATTTTATATTCTAAGTAGAGAACAAATATAAAGAGCTTTCCTGGAGTGTGCTGTAGATTAATGAATTTCAAACAGACACATCAAAGTAAATATAACAATAACACTGCCACAAATAAAAAATACAATGGGAAGAAGTTAAAATACGAAAACAGTGGGCCAAGTTTT
The DNA here is from genome assembly GCA_013398155.1 of Pedionomus torquatus. Classification (NCBI taxonomy): domain Eukaryota; kingdom Metazoa; phylum Chordata; class Aves; order Charadriiformes; family Pedionomidae; genus Pedionomus; species Pedionomus torquatus. The sequence continues at coordinate 186,819 of VZRU01005395.1, read as the reverse complement.
TGCTCTCATTATCCTGATGTAAATCCAGCGTAACTTTGTTGATCTCTTCTGTGACTCCGAGTCTAGAGATGCTATGACAAAGAACAGAATTTATCTCACTTTAACATTAGAAGTGGGGAGAGTAGAGATCTAGGAGCAAAAAAAAAGCCCCTAGGGTTTTTAGGAGATGAGAGATCTTAAAAGAAGAGAGAAGAAAGCCTTGGAGGAGATGCTCAGAAGGGCAGAGCTGTCTTCTGCTCTTTGGTGTTATCCTAGCTGTAGGGTCCAGCAAATGTGTTGTCCCAGCAAATGCTGATCCCAAAGCACAGGAGGAATCACTCCACAAACCCAGGTGATCAAAGGGGACCTGAAGAGAGGCACGACTTGTGAGGGGTTTGGATATACATGGAGGCAGGGGGGAATTTGAAGCTGACATACTTTTCTGTCCTACATAAACAAAGGGGAGGAAGTCTAGGGACACCCAAGGCAACTGGTTTCCTGGGTTGTCCACACATGCGCTGCCCGTGCTAGGGTGCAGAGATGACTGTGGAGGGGATTCAGGCTGGCAGCATGGCAGCTGTGCTGGGCAGTCTGTCTGTCTGGGGCAGCCCAGCGGGGGGACAAATCTGCAGCCACATGGTGAGTGAGAGCTATAACCTCCAAGCCAGCACTTGCACATCAGTGGAAGCAGATTGGGGAGGTTACCAGGCTTGTGAGAATCAAGGTGCCTGCACAGAATCACAGAATGATATGGGATTGGAAGGGACCTCTGGAGATCATCTAGTTCAACCCCCCTGCCAAAGCAGGTGCCCCTAGAGCAGGTTGCAAAGGAACTTGTCCAGGTGAGTTTCTAATATCTCCAGAGACAGAGACTTCAGCACCTCTCTGGGCAGCCTGTTTCAGTGCTCTGCCACCCTCAAAGTGGAGGTCCTCCTCATGTTTAGATGGAACTTCTTATGTACAAGTTTGTGCCCCATTTCCTCTTGTGTTCTCACTGGGCACCACTGAAAAAAGACTGGCCCCTTCTTGACNCAGGTGAGTTTCTAATATCTCCAGAGACAGAGACTTCAGCACCTCTCTGGGCAGCCTGTTTCAGTGCTCTGCCACCCTCAAAGTGGAGGTCCTCCTCATGTTTAGATGGAACTTCTTATGTACAAGTTTGTGCCCCATTTCCTCTTGTGTTCTCACTGGGCACCACTGAAAAAAGACTAGACTGGCCCCTTCTTCTTGACATCCACCTTTTGAGTATTTATAGGTATTGATCAGATCCCCCCTCAGCCTTCTTATCTCCAGACTAAAAAGATCAAACTTCCTCAACCTTTCCTCATAGGAGAGATGCTCCAGGCCCCCGATTATCTTTGTAACCCTCTGCTGTACCCTCTCCAGCAGTTCCCTGTCCTTCCTGAACTGGGGGCCTAGAACTGGACAGTGTCTTCTGTTTCCAGCATTGGTCCCCTTGGACCAGCTGCAGCTTTGCCCTGAGATGGCTGGGGCTCTGGTCTTCCCCTACCACAGGGCTGATTTGAGGAGAGTTGGGTGCCACTTGCTGCTGCCTCTGAGGCTCCTACCTCTCCTCGGGCAGTAGAAAGGAAAAGAAAGGAAAGGGGTGGCTTTTGCATCCTCAGGTTCGTTAGTATTGCTTGAGAGTCCCGAATGTTTCAGCTGACATGAGTAAATGTGCAGATGCGTCCACTTGCTGGGGTGCCTTTAGCAAAAGCGTGGAGGCTGCAAGGCGCTGAAGCTTGCACACAGGGAACGTAACTAACTGTTTTTGCTGGAAGCTGTTCAATTGTTACAGTCAGGCAAAGCATGGTTAAGGCTGACACGTCCTCTCCCTTCTGCTAGCTTTATTCTCCTTTCTAGTGCCTCTGTCACAACAAGCACATATACACGTACATAAATAAGAAGGCTGGGTAATGATGGGACTTGGCATGATGTGCTATTTGGGTTCTGCAGCAACCTACTGAAGTGCCACTTGCCATGTTCCTATTCAACCCAAAGGGATCAGGCAGTCAGCTTATCACATCGCAAAGAATTGCTTAAAAATAGAGAGGACTTGTGTCAAACTCAGAGGAAGCATTGATTGAAGCCAGAAGAGGAGTTAGTGCTTCCTTCACTGTTTCTAATCTGTCTAAATGACCCGCACAAAGAAACCAGCTGCAGACTTCTTACGTTTGCTCTTACCTGTAAGTGCAGAGCAGGCAGCAAAAAGAAATCAAAGGGATGTCAGATGTACTGTGAAACTGGGTCACTGCACAGCAAATGGAATTTAATGTGAAAATATAAAGAAAATGGTAGGTGAAAACATGAAATCAATGAAGGTAATGAGAACAGCTCACAAAGCAAGCCTTTGGAATAGCAGTTGCTTGGTTTACTAAAAGGACTGAAAGTTTGAGAAATCAGTTTCCAGGAAATAAACCAAACCTTGAGAAACTGCTACAATACCTCCCCAGTATGAAGAACCTGGTGGGTTCTTCAGCTTGTGAGCATTGTTTCCATCAGATGGGCTATGGTCAGGAAGCGGAGAAGCAGAATGTGGCGCCTGCTCTGATTTCCTCATTTTCAGCTGTTTCAGCCAGTCTTCTGAAGGTGTGAGGAAAACTGAATTTAGTCCTTCTTCTGGGGGGAGCTGCAGAAGCTTGTGTCCCTGAGAGGCTTTGGGAGAAACCCTCTTACCAAGTCCGTGGGGGATTTTAAAACATCCGTTTTTAAAGATCTGGCAGTATGCACCATAGTGATTGATTGAACAAAGAGCCACTTGTTAGAAGCTGTTGGCTGCTCCAGGGGACCGGGAGGAGGAAACAGAGGCAGATATTAAGCAGGCAGATTTCCCTGGTCTGCTGTGGAAGGCTTGGGGGTGCCGCATGCACACCCTAATATGAATAGGCATTTGCATGTCAAAAACCTCTTTGGGATTATTTTTAATTGGAAAATTGTGAAAGCTTTTTTATTCCTTCTTCTTTCTAGATCATGGCATTTAAGTTCAGGAGTAACCTCAGGACACTTCTTCCAAGTGGATGGGGAGAAGTTTCCAAGTTTCAGAAGAAATGAAGAGGCTGAGTTTGGAATGCACCTGCGCATTCTTCTCCTGTAGTCTGGTGCCAAAGGATTTCTGGAGTGGGATGTAGTGTTGGGACAGAGGGGTGGCAAGGGTGATAAAAAGCAAGAATCTGTATTACCTAAATGGGCGGTAGCCCCCAGCAGGAACAGGGATAGGTAGAGAATGGAAAGGGAGGTAGGTTGTACTGGGCATCTTCACCACAAAACAAGGTATCTGTGCATGTGCAAACCAGGTAAAATACATTTTCAGTTGGCTTTCCAAGCTAAAGTCATCGAGGTAGAAAGACACTGGTGTTATTTGGTAAATCATAAGCTGCCTTCTTGGAGGAAATAGAGCGTTAAATAGAAAAGCTAAGTGAACTTTGATGAACCAAATGGCCTATGCTTGTTCCATCATTTTTTATTAATTGCACCAGGTGTCTCATTCCGGGTCTTTGAGTGTGTATCTGTATGCTCTGCTGTGTCTCGGAATTGTCACCTGGACTCTGACTGCCGGAAGCCTAAGGTGATGCTGGCAAACTGTCCTCCCCAGGTGTTCGCTGGCAGAGAAATTTAGAAGGAGAAGGACCACATGGATACAAAATATGCAGAAGCCCCCAGAGTGATGTACAGATAGGAGCTATAGGGGCATGGGGTTTTCTGCCCCCCAGGATGTGAGAGAGGCTGTTGGGATGTCAACAAGATCCTCTGATAAACCACAGTGCCAGAAATTACTCTTCACTCATGGCTTTTTCTGTATTGCTTCCTCCTGAGGGTAGTATGGCTTTTGTCCAGATTCTTACCTGGACATGGGGGGTAAGTGGGATGGGGACCATATAGCAAATTATAGCAAATGCCCTTCTACAGCAAGCTCAACCTGGAATTAAGAAGAGACTTTTTGGCAGCAATTCTAGATGAATGAGTTTTTCTTTCTGCCTTCAGCTTCTTTGCTGCTGTCACCTCAGATGCCACTGAGCCACAATGGCGACGATAGTTTGTCCTCTAGATAGAGGATGTTAGTTGCCAATGCAGAATATTGATTCCTGCTGATTGCTAATGAGTAGGTTGAATTGTAACTTTGCGTGGAGAAATTGAGCTGATTCAGGCTATTGGAAGTGTCACTCGGGCTGGTGGAAATTTCCTAGCTAGTGATTATCTGTGTGCTTTTCTAGCAAAGGTAGTTCCCTAGGGAAAACTTCTCACCCTCGCCTTTACTTGATCTCCAAAGCTGGTTTTCATGAGACTGCTGCCTCACCCTAGCCTCAGGTGGGGGATCAGCCCTCACATCAGGAAATGAAACAACATGACATATTCATACTTTTAAAGCAACTACTTCTGGATTGCTGAAGTGCATCTGTCTTCAGAGTAAGATTTACCATGGATAATATAGTGCACCTCCAATAGCGGGCAATCAGCCACCTCCCATCCCTACTGTATATGCAACTCCCTAACCTTATTTTCATGGATATTTTATCCGTACCAACTGTTAGCTTCAAGTCTCAGCTCCTGGTCTGTACAGAGTAATTCCTGACGGGTCTTGAAAAAATCCTCTTCACACTTTGTTGGAATAGGACTCCATTGCACCAAAAAAAAAAAAAAAAAAAAAAAAACCCTCTTGCTGTTGAACAAAGANAAAAAAAAAGACTGCTTAATGCAAGCAGGATGAGAAGATGAGAAATCCTTCTAGATGAGTTCTAAGCGATGGATCCTCTGTCATCCCTTGAGATTTATTCAGCTGAATTTTGATATTTTGATGTATCTGCTCTGTGCTTTGATATATTTTTCTCCCTGTCAGCTAGTCACATCTTAAGCAGCAGCAGATTCTTTGCAATTAACCAGCATTTTGGAGAGTCACAGTTCCCTTTCCCCCCTCCTTCTCTCCTTCCAGTTTTCATCTGGTATTATTCTTGCAAAGTCAGTGGCAAGTGGAAAACTAATCCCGTTAACCTCACTGTAGGATTTCTGAAATTGACTTTCTAGGAAGAAAACTTCCTTCTCACTGCACATTGAGACTTCAGAATTACTCACTCCCCTTGAGCTATGCTGCTTTGATATCCCCATGATGAATGCTGTGTAAAACTCAAGACAGGTACTCATGTTAACAACATTAGTCAAAAATAATATTAGGATCTAGTTATGGTCATAGGGGAAAAAACTAGTGCTCTAGATGCCAGGATTCCCCTTCAGCAGTTACAAAGGAACTTTTCAATTGCTTGTCTCTGTAGCCATCAAAATTTTCTCCTCTTCAACTTGGTAACAAAAACAAAGACCATAGCACTATATTGATTTCTTGGGTCTCTTCTGAAGGGGTGGACAGCTTAAAAAGGAGTCCTTTGTTTAGTCTAGGTGGTTTTCCACTCAGCTATGTTATTCTGTGCTCTGTGTGGAAAAATTTATTGTCACACAACTTAAATATAAAACTCCATAATAAACTTGTGGCTTAGTTTAGTAAGCTTTAGGGATGGCAGATGACTTTGCCAAAGAACACATGGGGACCTTATGTGTCAGCTTTGATGAGATCTCTGGTCCCAGTGGGTGTAGGGGCTTTATGGATGCTCTAGTCTGTGAAAGAACACCTGAGCTGCCCTACCCTGCTGAAAAGGCAGGGTCGCCTATCGAAAAACTCTGTCTCTACATGTTGCAGCTTTGTGCCTTGTTTCGGCCAAATCTGAGAAACATTTACAAGTCATGTGGCTCATAACATGACAGATGTATAGCTAAGGGATGTGTAACCTCGTGCTGGTGAGGTGGAGTCCTTGCATGAAGCACATTGCTAGGCTGATACCTCCTTGTCTGCAGCCTGGTATCTGTGGCAGGAGCCAAAGAATGCAAGGTGGCTTGTAAATAAATTACATCAATTGGATGGTATGAAAGCTGGCTGGAAATGTTTTGTATTCCTTTCCTGGAGGCTCCTAGATGTGCAGAATAGCTCTTCAGAGTCCTCGTTGTTGTTGTTATTGTTGTTGTTGCTGTAGGGCCTTAAGTTTGCTGATAACATATGTTAAGAGCGACTTACAAGAAGATGAACCAAAGGGATTTGGCAGCATGAAACTGTAATTAAGCCTCTACAGAATTTGGGCTTTTGGGGCATGTAAGTTAACACAGGGAAAACTTGGTGAGACTTTAATGGAAAAATACCTACGGTGAACAAAGAAGAGCTCGTAATTAGTTCCTCAGGAACTCCTGCATTGTAGAACTTCATAGATTTATTTATGTGTTTTGAAACCCAGGGTTTAACCAGGGAAAATGGGCTTCTCAATCAGTGACAGCATTCAATGATCATTGAGGAGAAGGCTTTGCTCTTGAACCTCTTCCACACCTAAATGTCATTGGTCTCTTATATAAGAGCAAAAGAGGAGCTGGATCATCAAATCCAGCCCACAGATATCATGAGCAGTCATATGGTGCAATGACACCAGCACCAAGAGAACCTGTTCTCTTAACATGCCCGTAGCATTCATTGGCAGTACTGGTTCCTCAACATGGTGCAGGAGGGAAAAGGACCTGGGATGCAGAGGGCTTGCTCTGTGTAGGAAAGCTGCTCGCCTGGACCTGGATGCATCCCTGCTGCCCCCCTCCACCAACTTGCCCTGCCAGGTAGGGAAGGAGTCTGGGGCAAAGCCCTTCAGTACAGTAGCTTCTCACAGCTGCAGGAGGAAAAAGGTTTAAACTGCTGAATCACACCAACTGCTGCAATTCATGTGCAATAGAGGTGTGGAGAAAGAGTGTGCTCTTGCCATCAGATATGCAATCCATCTGTTATTGAATTTTGCCCTTAATAACCTATGATCAACTCATTTTTTTCTCTGATTCTGTATGTAGCATGGCAATGGGAAACTATCACTGATCTGATGTTAATACACAGATAATCAGCAAACTAGTTAATCACAGCATTCAGATCACTCTGATCTTGCCTTACTGCCTGGCAGAGATAAATTAGGGAATGAGAGAGATATAAACTGATATTTTAAAACTATTAAAACCTACGCTCAAATTTCAAAAGTTATTCTACCAATTACCATGCTGATAGAAGGGTTTTCCCTTCTTTGTATGGAATATGCTTACGTAAGTGCATGTATAATCTTCACTGCTGGCAGTTTTTCTGTTAATAAAACTACTGTTTATCAATAAAAATGATTAATAGCTCCTTTGTCTGCAAATTACATTAGGCCACTCAGTGCAGAACATATAGCTCCTTCCTCTTTATCTCTGGGGAAGCAGAAACTTCCCGGTGTCTTCCAAAATGGATGCAGCAGTTCAGGAGGATGCAGCTTGCAGAGCATCTCCTCCAATGTCCCTGCACAACCCTTTGCAAACTGCATTGCACAGAGGGCTTTATGACAAAAATCACAAAATGAAACCCTTTTAATGACACCATTATACACTGAAGATGTCTGCTGTAGTAAAGAAATCATCCAGGAGAACTGTGGGGTTTTTTCAAAAGCTAAATGATATATAGATGTTCAAAAGTTGTTCCTCACTGGGAGTAATTCAGCATTCAAGCCAGCGCAAAACCTGTGTATCCTCGAATTCCCATACTTGCACCTAGCATATAATTCTAAACACATGGCCAAGACCTAAACAGACATCAGGTAAGAACCATTCAAGGTCTTAAGTGCATTGAGGCTTCAAGCTGGCTTCAACGTGACGTGTCGCCTTTGAATTATATGCAAATTCAAAGGATGTAACTGTGTATCTATATTAAATCACTTTTATCAGGGTGCTTGTACAAAAGCTGCCATATCTCAGCATACTGAATTCTGTGCTTTCCTGATTTTCAAAGTATTTGCTCTGAAAAGAAGTATTTTTTGGTCCAGTGAAGTGGGTAGAAGACATTGTAGTCTAATCCCACTGGATGAAGGGACTTGCTTCTTCCTTAACTAAGACACAAAAGGCACCTACTATTGAAAGAGCTTTGATGAGCTTTTGGATGTTGCTGGGGTGACTTAGCTTTTGTCTTTCACAGCATACATCTTGTTATGCAGTTGTGAAGAGAATTGCATATCCGAAAGGGCTGCTAGCTTTGAAAGATCAAGCTCTTTGGAGCAGAAGCCAGGGGCAATGGCAGAGTTACTTTTGCAACAGTACACTACCCTCCTGTCTTCTTGTCTCCATGGCTGGTCAGCCAGAAAGAAAAGCTGGTCTCAGTCCCAGACGTTTGCTGGCAGACTTGTGTTTACTTCTATACCTGATGGTGACATTGAGGTACCTTGTTCTGTTCCCCGAGGACCAAGATACTCTGTTGTGCCTCAGGGCATTGTCCATGGAGAGCAGCTACAACAGGAGAGGTGGCTTGGGACTTACAGTAGCTTGCTCTTTAATACACACCCCAGGTAACCATTATAAACCCTGAGCTGTATTCACAGTTTGGCAACCATCAGACCTGTTTTACTGCAGCACTGAATAATAAAAGCATTTAAAAATACCTGAGCATAAACTCATGACCTCTGAGAGTTTTTTTCAAAGTGGTGCGCTTACTATGTTGCAGTTTTGGGAGATGGCCCAAAAATCTCCCCGAGGAGAGACCAGAATAGCATCCTTAGAAATGCGTGTGAGTTGGAAGGGATTAATAAGGATTAAAGAATGCTCATAGCACTCCTTAGGTAGAGGCCAACTTGCAAACCTGAACCAAACCCTGCTTTTTAAAGTGAGTAATTTTGAAAGCTTAATGTTGCCTTCCAAACAGCATCCTTCCAGTGCAGTAGTTAATTAGCTGACAATCTTCTGCAAGGCTTTGTGCTTGGGAACACCTCTCCAGGAGAGCCCAAACCACAGTTCTCGCTAGTTATAATAGCAGTTGTGCCATTGATGTAGTTTGGCTTTGGATCAGGCCCTAAATACATATAATATCAAATTATATGACAACTTTGCAATTTCCACCAAACTCAGCAACAACAAAGCAGTCCTCCCACTGTGCATTATCGAGAAAAGTGGGCTCCACAGAAAAGTTACTGAGGAAAAGCCTCCCAACAGCATATGTGCTGTTGTTGGCTGCCCCTGCTGCTGCTTTCATTATTGGAAATGTTTCCTTAAAATTGCTATGCCGCCGGTGTTGCCTGTTCTTTGGTCACTGCCTGCCAATATTAATAAACCAGTGACAAAGTTGTGTCAGAAAGTTCCAGCTCTGACTTTATTTACCCTTGAGGGCAGATACAATCTCAAGAGGAGCTTTGAATCCTATTATGGCAAACCGTGGCTCCAGTGGCAGGCTGATGAGATAGAGAAACCCACACTTCCTCCTCTGAAAGCATTATTAATAATGTTGCCAAGGGTTGTTCAGTTATTTCCTAGTTTTTCTAAAATGTAAGGCCACCTGCCATACGTCCTATTTAATACAAATGCTCTGCTTGGGATGTCCTTCATGGTGCGTAAGAGAGATTATTGTGAATGATTGAAAGAGATTACTTACTGCTGTCTCTAGACTCAAACAAACTCTGTGACTCCCAAGTTCACAGGTCAGAAATATGGCATATTTGCCACCAAGATGCAGTAGGGACTCCTGACTGTGTCCCACTTCTATGTAAGTGGAAGCTGCTTAGATCAGACAGCAACGATACTGGGATACTGGATACTGGGACCTCAGCAGGGCCACAGTGGACCACACTGGACAATAGTGCTTTTGACAAACAGACATCAATGCAGTTGTTTCCAACAAGAGCAACCCACACATAACTGGATAATGAGATTTTTCCATGCAGTCCCCACAAGAGATTTGCTTGCTCAGGAAACAGACGCATAACAGGACTTTTAAGCCTATAAAGGAGACCATATCTCTCCTCCTCATATTTATAACATGGCTAGCTCTGTCATCTTTGATAACAACACTGAAAGGACTGTTTTCTCAGAAAACAGGCCCTCATTGTTCAGGAAATTACCATTTAAATTTATTTTATTTTATTAAACTTCTACGCTTTGGCTACCCACGGTGTGGGAGAACTTGAACGTACACAAAGCAGCAAGACTGCTGAAGTCTAAATCAGACTTTAATAAGGGAATGTCATGTTTCATTTAAAAGCTTCTCCTCACCTTCCTTTTTTGTGCCGTCAAGTGAAAATAAAACTAGAGTTATAATTGCATCGCTGCCTCCGCTCCACATTATCTGTGAGATCTCTCACATTTCTTTCCACACCTTTTCCATCCCTCCCTAGCTTTGCTGCTTATTTAACAGGCTGTCAGGATCCCGGCGCTCCCTTGAATAAGCATATGACTAGCTGTGGTCCTTGTTCATTATGGGGTGACAAGCTCAAAGAATAAATGCCTGCAACATGGAAAGCTTCATGCCGCAGCCTGACTTGGTTGGGTGGAAAATGAGGTGGCCTGAGCTTCTCCACTCTCTCTGGAGCGTGAAATTGGACAGAGACAGACTCTGACAGATGCTTACCCTCTTTGGGATCTCGTTGCTGCTCTCAGATCTACCCTGCCATGTTTCTGCATTATGATCTTACAAACTACCGTCAAGTCTTGCTTCTCCTCAGAGTGCTTAATAAAAGTTTTGGCCCAAAGCCTTCTTTTTATTCACCCTAAGCCTTTTCTTTTTTTCATTTCTGTATCTTACACCTTATCTCCCTGCCTCTTCATTTTTTGCTTCTTGCTACTTTCCCTCCTTCCTTTCCCTCCCATACTGCTTGATTCCTTTTCCCTTCAAATCTTCCCTGTGAACAAGCATGTTGATTCCCAAAGGCCATTTGTTCCCTGGACTGCCCTGAGTTCCTGGTTCCCAGTTTCGGTCCACACCCCAGGTAGCCCCATAGGGCTCCCAGGGCTTCATGGAGGCTCCGTGTACCCACTGGCATGGCTCTCAGGTAATGGAGACCCCAGACCATAGTTTCTTCAGGCAGGAATTTCCTGGCTCTGTCAGCCTAAACAGTGTTGAGTGGTTGTGTCTGGGGTACTTAAGACTTCTAGGGTAGGTTTATTTCGGAGAAAGCTTGTTGAAGCTGGCAAAAATAGAACTGTGAGGTGTATTAACTTTAGCATTTAAAGGTCAAACAGTGGCCCAGAGCTTCAGCTCAGTCCACTGAGTCCACTCAGTCCAGTTCAGCTTTTGTTTAGTGGTTTGCAATTGTAATTGGTCTTTGTGTGACTTTACAGTCCTTACTAGAATGAAGCACCAATCCCGAAGTCATGGCGGATTATTAATTGGCAATGACAAGATTGTAAAACTGAAAGGAAACTTCCTTGTCACTCAGTTTAGTCTCCTCTTACCGCAGGTGATCGTATCATACAACGCCCTTACCTAAAAGGTAGATATTTTCTTTTGAGGTAGTTGATTACCTTCTTAAATTAGGAAGGTACATCACTGAGAATGCTAGATTCATTATAGGATTTTGCCTTTTGAACACTAAGCTGTTGTTATACAGGCTCTCTCATCCCAGAGACATCAGTGCTGTGTCTGAGTGGTGGGCCCACCTTCTCTGTCTCTGGTGGCTCATTCTTTCCACCTCCCTTGAGCAGTGTGAGGTCTCATAGACTCACATTGCTAGACGTTCTAGGCAAGTGATGCAGCTGGAAGCTAACCTGGCCAGGAAAAAAAAAAAAGTAAAAAATAAAATAAATAAATAAATAAGAATTATCTGACTTGATGAGGTGAACCTCACCATGCAGCTCTACAAACAGTAGAGCTAGAACCTTGACACAGCTGGAAAAAAGAGCCGCAGGAGTGCCAGAAGACCTCTTCTGAGTGGCCTGGATTTAGGACAGGTTAAAGTGACTTGTTAGTGTAGCCTAAAAATTGCTTCTTTTGGTAGTCTTTCTTCACAGGAGACAAGAACAAACCAGCTGCACTTTCACTGTGCTTTATCTGATGAAGCCTCTTTCAAGCTTTTCATAAAAGTAGTCAGCATTGTTCTGAGTAAAAAAGAAATGAAGTTTAATGGGAAGAGTAGTGGCTGAGCACTTCAGATAGTTGAAGCGCCAGCCATTGGCACTGGCAGGCACACACTGAATACTGTGCATTTGTCTTTAGCCAGGCTCAGACAGGAGCGCAGAGGTTAAGTGACACAACTGGTTGTTCTCTGGTTCTGAAGCTCCCTGATTATACAGGTCTCTTCATCTGGAATAGCTGCTTGCATAGATCACTGTGACAAGAAGCCATATTCTGCTTAAATTGCTTTAAGCTACTGCACTTAGCAATTTACCATGCTCCAGCTTTTATAAAAACTTATCAGAAATATTTCATGGTGATTTTTGATCAGATACGTACAAACATTCAGTAGCAGCATTTAATAGAAATTTCAGGAGCTTTACCCACTAAAGCTTCTCAGTGGGTCTGAATTCATTTGTAGACAGACTGATCAAAAGGAAGCCACTATTGGCATCTAAATATAAAAGATTCAGTTTCTAAATGATCACAGTCCTTTGTAAATCCCAATGAATGGGAATTATTTTAAAGGCTTTAAACATCTTTTTATTTCTTATCTTGTTTATTAGTATTATCTGTGGCAAGATGTTCAAGCATAGCACAGGATTAGTCTGACTGATTTATCATTTTACTGCTATGATGGTTTTTTATTGTACATGGAAGTCCATGGATATCCCAAACAACATATTATTTACTGAATATAAACCCCATTATTAGTCTCCTGGCGTGTACAGCCAGTGAGCTGATCTTCAGGAAACAGTGTTAGCCAATAAAGCCCACTGTTTGAACCAACATGAAGTATACAGCAGCTAATGCACCTCTGTAATACTAGACCCTAGTAACAATCCTTGAAATGGAATGATCCCAATAAGGACTGACATCCATTATGATTCTTTTTATTTAAACAAAGGAGCACATATTGGCTGCCATACATAAAAGGATGGAATCAAAGTTCAGTCCAGAATTTACTTAACAATTCAAAGTTTCCTGGAATTAGCACAAACTATAAAATATGTTTGATCCTGCCTCAGAAATGGGGCTGGATCGTATCTTTGGTCCCTTCTAACCCAATGTTTTATGATTCTGTGGTCAGTGGAAAAGTATCATAGGGCAGATGAGAATTTCACCTTGCAAAAAGGGCAGAAAGATAAAGTGACACCAGGAAACGGTATCAACAGAAGAACACGAGATAGAGGCAAAAGCGTTTTTTCTTTTTTATTGCCCTTTATCTCCTGGTGGGAATTTTTCCGTCTTGTTAATTCCCTCCTCTCCTGTGTTTCACATATATTACACTGGTTTGCTGATTTGTGGTTGTTGCACCTTTATTACCCTTAGCATCACCTGTGAGCGTAGCTCACACAGGCGTCACTTTTCAGCCAAACACAATTGTGAAAATCGAATAATGCAGCGGTAAAGAGCTTGCTTCTTATTAGTCTGGTCTTTGAAGAATCATGGCCATTGTGTATTGCTTTCATGGTTTTGAGTTAGTCTTTCTCATTTGTAAGTCACATTCTATGCAGTGCCTTCTACTTTGCTTTCAGATAATTTTTGAGGATTTTTGCTTCTTAATTTCAAAGCACCCTGTATTTGTTGGTTTCCCATAGGCAAACAAATGAAAAGTCAAAACGCATTCACCTGGTGGTGCCAGGCACAAAAACTTATCACTCTTGAATTTAAACGCTCTTTGCAGAAACGAAATCCTGCTACCAATACAGCTGAGGCATGCAAATTAAGAAAATCAGCTTGAAAACATGCAGCCCAAAGAACTATATGCAGTTTCCTTATCTCCTTCCTTCTCTCTGTGAATATGTAAGTTTTGTATTTGTATTTAACATCTTTGCCCATAGAATGAGCATCTCACGTTGTGTTCTCCCCCCTCACATCCTCGAATAATAAATACAAGTTGTATTACTGTAAACCCTACTTGCTAGAGTTGTTTGTAAAACAACAGCTTTTCTAATACACTGCCCATATGTTGACAAACCTCACTGTGTTAAAATTCTGTTCTTTCATTTCAAAGTTTTTTTCTGAGTGCTTTGTGTTAGTGTTACAGCCTCATGCCTGCGGCTGCAAGAAGTGCTTTTGTTCCTGCTCTGGAGTTGCTAGTGCTGGTGCTTACTCTCCCATCTCCTGTTTCTGGTGAAATCAATGGTTCCAGGCCCTCTTTGATCTGTGTTAATTACAGAAGGGCATGAAAGCAATGTTAATTGCTTAGCTTCTGCCTCCAGTTCTTGTCCTCAGAAATATGTTTCTCCTCCCATATTGACTTTATGGTTGCAAACACATGGGTTTTATTCACCGATGGGCCATGCCCTTGCCAGTTCTCTGTGATCAGACTTTCAGCAACAACTCCTTCTGCTCAGTTACGTGCTGAGTGGTGCAAAAGTAGGGTCCTTGCTTCAGAATTGCTTCCTGTTGGGTGTGAAACCTGAGCAAATAATTCTCTTTCCAAAGAGAAAGCTTGTATTGTTTCCTGGATGTTTATCCCCCACTGTGTAGGTATTAATCTCTCTATTATGGGCAATATTAATAATTGACAGAGGGCAGGAAATACAAACAGTTTTAATCCAAGCTTCATACATTTATTTAACAACAATGTATTCATTTTTAATGGCATTATGGATTTTTAAGTACGGGGCAAAAAAAGTGCATTCTCTCACTGGTTTGTGATTGAGGTCTTACATTCCTTCATGGGAGAAAAAGTTCAGACCTGACCTTGAGGCATTTAAACACAATCTTAAATAATTGTGATAATATTGAAACCTACTAATTCTTGTAAAAGTATCTTCAAAGGGAACCGTGATAGGGTGCAATCACTGGAATGTGTTTATTATAGGTCTCTAAACCCATAACAAGCAAGATACCACCTCAGACAACCTTAATTAAGTCGCCATTCTTTGAGGGGCAGGTCATAGACTCTACCACCATTACTAGATTAAACGGCTTTTGAGGGGTTGTACTAGCAAAAAACTCCAAGTTCACTCTCAAAGCCAAACACAATGCCAGAGTCTATTGCATAGTAGGTTCTACCCTGCTATTAAAAAACCCCAAGTTTTGTTTTTCTAAGTGCTTCAAACACGTATGAAAATAGAAGGCATAGAAAGTTTTTCCCCATTGCGCTTGAACATCCCCTTCTTGAGCTAAGTGCTCTCCTGCCCGAACTGTTTCACACAAGTCTTTTTCACTGACATTGAGCTGTCTTCATCCACCATCCTTGGTGGCCTCAGCTGGAGCTGGTGCTGATGTTTGTGAAGCTGTGTAGCAAACTGAGCCAGGGAACTGGTTTGGATGAAAAAAAATAACAGGGGAGGAGGGAAAAAGATAAAGGTAATAGGGTTCCCCGCATTTGCTCTCTGTTTGGCAGACATAGACACTGAAAGTGGAGAGAAAGTTGCCCATTGGCTTAAATGACGCTGCTACAGGTTGTCTAACCCCAGCCTCAGGGTGAAGCCCTTCAATGATGGCACAGTTTTCACTGGCCATGTCAAAGCATAAATTCCCGGGTCTGGGCTTATTAAAACAGCCTTCAACAGAGCTTCTGCAGTCATGGAGACCTAGTGAATCTGTGCTTGATGGCAGGTCAGCTGGAGGTCACTGTCACACAATGCTCATCAACAGCAATTGTCTCTAAAAGGGTCACAAAGTCATGTTTAGCATCTTTCTAGCTGAGAAGACTCCTTACCATTGTCTTCCAAGAGGACCCTAGAGAAGTTAAACCTTGAATCTTGATCTTGGCTGATTCACTCATAAAGTGCATGTAAAAATGCTTGCCTCTGTCATGGCTCGGAGCTTTCTGAGGAAACACCTTTTCTTTTCTTTTCTTTTCTTTTTTTTTCCAGCAGAATCAGACATGAGAAGCTCTAGCTCAGGTCTTTGATGTGAATCAGTTATTTTGTGATATCAGTTGCAACTTTCTGGTCAAGGGACTCTAGGGAAAGAGTGTTTAGGGGTTTGGTGTTGGCCTTTCGTGATCTTTCAGGAAAAAATATGGAGATAATTCTAAAGGAGAATAAGAAGCATTTTTGAAATTCTAGAAATTTTTGAGAATGGGAAAAATGGTTCCTGATCAACCTAATCCTGAACAGCAAAAAACCTGGGGAGGGATAGGAATTTCAGGTGCCGTGAGGGATATAAGTGATGGTAAATGATAACAGGCACACATTGATTTTATTTTCTTTCTCTTTGATTATCTTTGGCCAAGAGATATAACAAAAAAAAAAAAAAAAAAAACCAACCAAACAAAAAAAAACAAACCAAAAAAAAAGTCTGCTGCATACTTTGACATGGAAATATTTCCATAAATGTGGGCAGAAGCTGAAGTTGCCTGCAGCTGACTATGGGTGGTAGCTTGTGTTTATTTTGCAGTAGTTGTCTTAGAAAAAGTCCTTTAGGGATCAGGGGCTTTCCCAGCTGGAGGTATATGGTCAGGGCCAAGGTGGGAATTAATCCACACCGGCATGCGATAGAGTTGCTGCCATCTCAGCTTCACAAAGCCTATTTCTGCCAAAGCTTTACACCTGAGAGTAAGTCTTCCTCGGGCTAATTGTCTCTCATCAGATTTCAGTGGATAGGAAAAACATTGTCATGTAAGTGAGAGCAGGGTGAGGTGAGGTCTTGTGCCTTCACTCTGGTTTGGATGGCCTCAGGATCTGTAAAGCTGCTCAAGTGCCAGGTTGTGTTTGAGTTTAACATGCCTTGTTTCATATCATATTAACTCAAAGGCCCGCAAGAAGATATAGAGCTTAAGCACATTACCTCAGTCGTGTGGTGGTAAGGGCTTGCGGATCAGAGCAGATAAGAGGCTCCTCAGCTCATAACACAATTAGTGGAGCTCAGGGGTATGCCTACCTGTCTGTTAGATATGCACTAAACATCTCTGTTGCAAGGTTGGACAAGCTTGAAACAACATCACTGTCTTGGAAGATGTGTGCTCCTACAGTGTCAAAATACTCTTACTCAGCTAGGTGAGATCCCACAGAGAATCTCCAAAACCCAAAAGCAGAAATCCTATCCCCTAAAACTCCACCACTCACCACCACAACTGTCTCTACCTACACAGAATCATCATCAGAGTTTACAAATCAAGATAAAAAACCAGCTGAGGCACCTTCTGAATTAGTGGAGAGCTGGCTAACAACAGAGAGCTATCTCTAAAGTCCTGTCATTGTTCCCAGAAGAACTATTTTGTTCAGTCCCATTTTTCCTTAAGAAGAGATCAAAAGAAGGAGTGAAAGAAAGGAGTGCTATTATAAGCATGAACACCTTCATTTCCCTTCATCTCGAACACTGAAACCTGTAGGAGTCTCGTGCATGCATCTGACAGCAGAACTGGGTCTCATCGTTTATGGCTTCTCTGTCAGTTTTTTTCTTTTTATTTTGACCTCCTCCAGTCATTTCAAGCTTTTGAATAGATGTGATGACACAATGGCTTTCCCCACCCCCTGCTGCTGTCATGATCCCTCTGATAATTCTGTCTCCAGAACCCCATCTGTACCCCCAGCCTAAAGTTTAAATAGGGCATTGGCTGGAGCCCTTTCAGTGGCATTTAGTGGGACTTTACTGCTTTGGAGTCATGTTAAAGCTGATATATAGCTCAATCTACACTGCCCACAAAAGGTAATTGTTCAATTTTATTTTTATAGTGCTTCAATTTACAGCAGGTAGTTAGATTTTGTATAGGCTTATGCATTTCAGATGGCAAAGCCCTATCATTTTAGTGCAAAGGTTTCATGTAGCCACCTGCAGACTGTATTTTAAAAAGCCTGGAATTTTTTGTTCTGGGTTCTGGGACAACTTTGTTACACCTGTGGTTTAATATGATGTAGGATTAATTATACCCTATAGGCAACTCTGCAGCTTTTGTTTTTGCCTCTGAAAGGAATGCTTTAGAGGTGTTCAACCTTACAGAGAGGGGAAAACATTCTCTACAGTATTACTTTGCCATTTTTCAGCAATACACTGGTCATTTCCATGTAGTGATGGTTCTGCAGCTTCAGGAATTGCATGTGGATTTTACCTTGTGGTGGGCTATTTCATCTGTAAAAATTGCATTCCTGGGTTCCCAAGTGTATTATGAGCTGTAGAGACCAGCTCAGCCTATGAACACCACCACATGCCACACTTAATTATTTCTCCCAGAGCAGATAAACCTTATGAGACACTAAAAGGAAAAGAAGATGCTGGCTGCAGTGGATGACTTGGATGACAGTCACCTGTATTACATAGCAAACCGTCAAGAGGCAGAACTGCTTGCAGACTTTTCAATGTTACTTAATTGAATGGTGCTCCATAAAATAATAAATACTAGAATGAGAGCCTATGGGGTGTTTCTTGGTACCTTCACCATGACAGATTCTGATGTCTTTATCTGCTGGCCCATTTCAACATTACACAGGAGCAAACAACAGTCTGTTAGGATGCTGTCAGTGAATTTAATCTATTAGCCTCTCTCCAGTAATGGTCGGTGCAACCAAAAACAGTTTTGGATGCTCCATATTAGTGCTAATGGAAGACTGCTTTCAAAGCTATATCAGTTGGGAACATGTACATGATACAAAATCCCTTATGCTTTTCCTTTCTGTAGCCTGATTGTTGCTGCAATGCTAAGCATAAATAATTTTGCCAATGCCAAATTATTGCCTTTGCCTCTGTCACATTAATAAATGCAATAACCAACAGATCTAGTGTGGAATTTGTGGGCATCCTGCTGTTAATCTTTTGCCACAGTAAAAGCAAGCTGACTATTTTTGTTCTTTGATCTCAGTCTCTTAGCCACTTTCCAATGCATGACGAAATGTTACCTCTCATCCCATGACTACTCATTTTTCATAACAGTCTCTAGTGAAGGACTTGGTCAAAAGCTTTTGCAAGTTTAAATAAATGGCCTCTGGTGGTTGCTAAGGGACAGGGTATTTCAACTCTCCATGTGAAATGTGAGAAATACAAGAATATTTGAAGGCCAAGCCTTCTTATCAGCAAGATACGACCACAGGAGGGGGATTCATCTGAGCTGCCTGTAGCTGTCTACAAGCCAGCTGCCTAATCCAAGTTAGTTATCTAGGCTATGTCTTTAGTCACTGTAGAGGGAAAGAAATGCCTCCAAAGGACAATTAATTTAATCCTAAAAAGGTATGTTTAAAGGTTTAATTTGCTGAGATGCCGACTTTGATGGCAAAGCTGGCTTAAATAGATTCTGCTCCTGAATCTGCAATTCACCTCTCTTTGCATGTGCTGGTACAGCTGTTGCTGAAACCATGCTAGGAGAAGGCAACTGAATAGATTTGGCTTATTTTTAACCTCGCAAGAGACTCTTATGGAAATTGAGGATATTGTTTCTCAGGCAGCTGAGCTGATTTAATGGCTAATTAACACCAAAAGGTGAAGGTCTGGGTTGTCTTTCTTCCTCATTTCTGACAGGGTGGTCTGGTCCTCCCTGACATGCCCAGCCACATGTTTCCATCCTCTCTCTGTGTCAGCATGGAACTCCTGGACTTGCATGATGAACTTGTCAGGGAAATCATCAAACAGAAAATTAGCACTACCAAGCATAATAATTTTATAAGCTACATTATGTGTGCTCTTGGTGTTGTTGAACCTACCAGAATGGTGGCACTGGTGGTGAGGGAAAAGAGCGTGGAGGAAGTCGGGCCAGACCACTTGGTAGTAGTGAATGTTTCCATGGATGCAAAATGACTCACAAGACCAGACACTACATAGTCACTGGTTGAGTGGTAAGCTTATGCTGTGCTTTAAAGCAGCTTGCCCAAAACTGTGTCCAGTTGTTCAAAACATTACAGGACACAGTTCTGGGCAACTTGGTATAGCTGACCCTGATTGAACAGGGCGTTTGAACTAAATGATCTCAAGAGGTCCTATCCAACATCAAAAGTATTGTGGTTCCATGATTAGGGACTGTCCTCCACAAACTCTTTTTACGCTGGTCAGATCAGTGATAAGCTTTGCGGCCTGGCCCCATAAATAGCTGTAATGACACAATTTAGAAGGTGGCAAACTGGACCATGAGAATGTGAACACTTGACTGAGGGTGGTAGGCAATGGAAATATTGTAAATATTTTTTTCCTGCTGCAGTCAGCATCTTCTTGAGCAATTTTTATATAGTTTGGAGTAATTCTGTTCAGTCCAGGCACTTACTTAATTTCACTGATTGTAGGGGGAGTAGCTGAGATTAAATAGCTAACTTTCAGCCGACTAAAGTTTGGCAAGAGGAATGTCACTGTAAGCTGCTACACGTCGGTGCTACTTGAGACCCAGAATGCAACCGTTGTGAATGGTTGGCTGGTGTTGACTCAGGGGGCTCAGGGAAAGCCTTTCACAATATGGTAAAATCATTTCACTCCTGGGCCTGTTTTTTTGCTGTGAATGTTACACTTGGAAACTTCAGCCAATCCCTGCACTTTCCTGATTTCCTGTCTCTAACAGATTTAAGTGAGGACTCCATTAGGACATCGCAAATGATGTGGTAATTTGGTATGCTCAAAGCCTCTTCACTTATTTAAAAAGAATGAAGGCAATGTGTGAGTCATCCATTATTTATTGATAGCACTTAAGAAAGCACTGTGGTAGATGCTACTGCAAACAGACATGTCATGTGATCAAGAAATTAACATCTGTGGAAGATACTTTCTAAAGATTATTTTGAAAGATCTTTCAAAAGGAAGAGTTTCCAAGCTTTGAAAGGCTTGCTTTGGAAGCTCTTTTTAAGTTGCATGAATGGTCATTTTCAAATGGCACCAAAAAGCTGCACAAATCCCGCTCCACCCTCAGTTGCCCAGATGTAGCTAATTCCTGAGTGAGGGAGGCCAGAAGGTAGCTACCCTACCTTCTATTTAATGTACCTTTCATTATGTCTTTAGGGGTGAACTGTATCCCTAGATCAGGGTATGAGAGAGATCAGGACCTAGAGCCTAGCTTCTCCACCTGCATGACTTGCTCGTCTTCAGGGTATTTCCACAAAAGAGGACCTCCTTAGAGAGACTGCAAATGCTGTGAGTCAGAGTAAATGAAGATCCAAGAAGAGGTACCCTTCCCTTCTGTCTCTCAATTATGATTTCTCTTGCCAAACCAGATATGTATTAGAATTTGGCTCATACATTGCTGTCTAATGACAGAAACCTGCTCACAGGTTTCCTTTCTTATGCTTAGCCTATCCAATATAAGAGAGAGGTGGAATGTATTATGTATTTATGAAGTGGAGTCAAACTGATAACCAATGGACCTAGAAACAGTGTAAGCTAGAAAAATACAGTGCTAAAATATTAGGGTTTGGTCTCATCATCCCCGTTTTGAATGCTCACAATATAATGTTCATGTTTGAAATAGTTGTCTAGATGCCCTTTATACTCAAGGGGAAGAAGGAGGCACTTGATCTGATTCATCTGATCAATTCTAACCATCTTGCTTTGGCGCAGAATGTGGGGCTTTGGATGCAACCTGGTCTAGTGGGAGGTGTCCCTGCCCGTGGCAGGGGGGTTGGGACTCGATGATCTTTAAGGTCCCTTCCAACTCTAACCATTCTATGATTCTAAGATTTTCTCAGCTGACTAGGTGAGAAGATCAGATGAGGATATCCACATGGAGGTGAGATGAGTCCTCTCTTAGTGTATGCCAACTACAGCTCACATATGTGTATGTAGTCTACCTTTCTGTGTGTGGGGGGAAAGTTAGTCTCTTCCATAGAAATTGAAATGCTGCAAGCCAGCAAATGTAATAAAAACTTGAATTTAGCTGGCTTTCAGGAAATGAGAAAATCAGTGTGTGGCTGGAGGAAGAACATAAAGGAGGAGACATTACTGGTTTAAAAGCACCAAGACAAATATAAAATTCCTGGCCTGTTCTTTAGACTCCTGGAAATGAGGTCCAGTCTGTTGTTCCTATGAGCATTTCACTGAAAAATGCAAACTCCTTGCCAGGTGAGATATTTGCTTTTAAGTTTCTGCACAACGTCTAGCCACTCAAACTCATATTCCTCTCTGCTATTTGTATATGTTGCAAAACTTTCCACTTTTTCTGAGTATCTTACCAATATGCAGAAAGGTTAGTAGGCACAGCCCCGAGCCAACCAAAGATTCTCCATCTGTACTTGGAAATTGCAAAGCTGCCATGCCTCTGCTCAGAATTAATTCAAGCACTGTGCCAGACTAATAGAACTACATAGCTTCCAGATTATACCTGGCTGGCTTGGAGAGATGGATACATCAAAAATGTAGGTACCTGCACCGCTGGGCTGAGAAATGTGTTTGTGATATCAAACACTTTTTTGTTGTTGTTGTTTATGAGTTTTCTGTAAAGGAACTAAATCAAAACCTTCATTAGTGTGATGAGGTCTACTTTCTCTGTAAAGCTGGTCGTCGTCCACTGCTAAAGACCTATGCTTAATCTTTAGAGGACATTTGAGCTTTGCTTCTGGATTCTTTTCTGCTGTAAATATCACCATATTTATTTTGTGCACAGTCTTTGCTGTTATGCTGCACGGGTATCTGAATAAAACTGAAAACTTTTAATAAACACAAAATCACAGGAGACAAGCTCAAGCTAATTTCTTAGTTTCTGTGGGATTTTAAAGGACCAGTTGTTCTGTATCAGTACTGGAAATATTACAGCTTGTCTTAATACATAGTGATATCAAAAACAATCAACCTCAGAAAGTATCTGGTTTCCATTGGCAGAAAAAAAATATTCAAATAACTGTTGTGGGTTTTTTTAATACTGGTCTTCCCTGCTTCCACAAACCCTGGATATTTTCATGGAAAACTTTCTGCCTTCAGCCATCCATAACAAACAAAAGAATACATTGACCCTCCATGTATTTTTACCGTTGATGCTGGAAACCCAGAGGGTCCTTATCTCCTGACTTTTCCCATGGCAGACCCCAGAGGAACTGGTGACCAAAAACTACTCCCAATCTCAGACTCCTGTGCAAGGTTCTGTGGATATTTCTGAAGCTTTGCCTACATGAAGCATTTTTTAAATGATGAATCAGCAAATCTGCAGGAAAGAGTGCCTTAGTGGAATTTTTCTATCATCATTTTTTTTCTGCTGAAGTCACTGGCAGTGCTCCCATTTATGGAAATGGAATCAAGGTTTCATCTCCACCTGTGATGGTCATAATGTGCCTGTAGTTTTGTTGTGTGGAAACTTCCTGTGAAAAATGTTATTGTGAGAAATCTAATTTTCTTCTCCCATCATGTAGGAAAATGACCCATAACCACTGTGGACTGTGGTATTGCAGGTTAACAAAGTCATTTGCATTTTATCAAAGACTAATGAAGTGTTCTCAAAAAAGTTCCAAGTTGTAATTTTGTTAATTTATGATAAAACACTGTGTCCTGGACACCCCACTTATGCACATTTTCAGTGACCTCTTATGGAGTGGGAGGTGTATATGTTAGGAAGCAAAGTAGGTGGACTCCAAGATGATATGGTCAGGCTGATTTAGCCTCTTTGGAGATGAAGTAATTGGTATTTCTGGGGAATCACTGAGGGGAAGCTCATGTTTTCATTGATAAATAGCAATATAGCCCAAGTGCTGCAGTCAGTGCTCAGGTGACAAGTAACACTAGAAACCCACCTGTCCAGAACAAACATTCAAATGGCTCGGAAAGCTTCAGGTCCCCTTGCTTCCAACAGGAAAAGCTGCGCTTTGTACATGTCCTTTGCTTTAACAGGAAAGGCCTCACTGTGAGTGGCAAAGCAAAGGTGACATGGTCCAAAGTGTCCAGATGAGTTGGACTGCCTGACAAGAGGGATCTGGAGGAAAAGAAAAGCTATCAGAAGTAGCCAACACACATTCACCAAGGGAAAATTTAACCCCTGATCAGGTTAGTTTGACTAACCTGATAGCCTACAATGGCATGATTGGATGGATAGATGAGGGGAGGATGATGGACATTGTCTACCTTGACCTGAGCAAGGCTTTTAATGCAGTCTCCCACAGCATCCTCGTAGGTAAGCTTAAGAAGTATGGACTAGATGAATGGACAGTGAGGTGGATGGAATACTGGCTGAAAGACAGAACTCAGAGGGTCATGATCAGTGGCACAGAATCTAGTTGGAGGTCCATAACAAGTGGGATCCCCCAAGGATCAGTACTTGGTCCTGTCCTCTACAACATTTTCATCAATGACTTCGATGAAGGGATGGAATGTAGCTACAGCAAGTTTGTCAATGACAAAAAAATTGTGAGGGGTGGCTGACACATCAGAAAGCTGTGCCACCATCCAGTGAGACCCGGACAGGCTGGAGAGTTGGGCAGAGAGGAACCTGATGAAATTCAACAAGAGCAAGTTTAGGGTTCTGCACCTGGGGAGGAATAATCCCCTGCACCAGTACAGACTGGGGGCTGACCTGCTGGAGAGTAGCTCTGAAGAAAAAGACCTGGAAGTCCTGGTGAACAACAAGATGACCATGAGCCAGCAATGTGCCCTTGTGGCCAAGAAGGACAGTGGCATCCTGGGGTGCATCAAGAAGAGCGTGACCAGCAGGCGGAGGGAGGTTATCCTGCCCCTGTACTCTGCCCTGGTGAGGCCCCGTCTGGAGTACTGTGTCCAGTTGTGGTCTCCCCAGTTCAAGGACAGGGATCTGCTGGAAAGGGTACAGCAGAGGACCACAGAGATAATCAGGGGCCTGAAGCATCTTTAATGAGGAACTGCTGAGTGACTTGGGTCTTTTTAGTTTGGAGAAGAGAAGGCTGAGGAGGGATCTGATTAACAACTATAAATACTTAAAGGGTGGGTGTCAAGAGGATGGAGCCAGTCTTTTTCCAGTGGTGCCCAGTGACAGGACAAGAGGAAATGGGCACAAAACTGAACACAAGAAGTTCCATCTAAACATGAGGAGGAACTTCTTCACTTTGAGGGTGGCAGAGCACTGGAACAGGCTTTCCAGGGAGGTGGTGGAGTCTCCATCTCTGGAGGCACTCAAAACCCTGCTGGACATGTTCCTGCGCAACCTGCTCTAGGAGGACCTGCTTTGTCAGGGGGGTTGGACTAGATGATCTCCAGAGGTCCCTTCCAACCCCATATCATTCTGTGATTCTGTGATTCTATGGGTTTTGTCTCAGAGGGCTTCAGCTCCCTGAGGGTCAAACATCTACCCTAAAGCCGTGGTTCCCTGAATGTCCTGGCGCCAGTGCTGCTTGATAGCAGTTCCTGCTCTGGCTGCTCATTCCTACTCCCATGTTTCTCCTTTTGATGGGTCAATACCACTCTTGATGTGGCTATGCATTGAAATGCATTAAGGTAATTTGAGGGTAGGGGGAAACAACTATACAGAACGACCTTTATATTTCTTTTTTTTTTTTTTTCCCCATTGCTTTTCAGCTGGACTAGTTCTGTCATCTGAAAGCTGGGCCAACATCTCTGAGAGGCAGTGAAGTCTGGGGAGAAAAGACAGGGGATGGGAATATGTGTGCTACCAGTGCCAAAACTGTAAACTGGTGTTTAAATCTCTCAGCATGGGATCACTTACCTCTCAGAGGTGCCTGTCTCTTCCTGTTGACCATACATATAGGGTAACCAACTGACTTAAATGAAGGAAGCCATTCAGGTACCAAAACACAGATGCTTTAGTATTAATTGTGTGCTTTAGGGTATTCTTGGCCTCTGGCTGACACTCTGGAGGGTAAGTCCTGTGCCATAACTGCCAGGCCATCTCTG
Source organism: Pedionomus torquatus (assembly GCA_013398155.1). Lineage (NCBI taxonomy): Eukaryota > Metazoa > Chordata > Aves > Charadriiformes > Pedionomidae > Pedionomus > Pedionomus torquatus. The sequence goes on along the minus strand of VZRU01005395.1, from coordinate 161,267 downwards.
CAAAGGTGTCTAAAATGGCACTAAATGCATGTGTCAGGGCACCTGAATTGCTAAAAAAGTTCAACTTTAGACAGTTACTGTTAACTAAGTGTGTGAAGATCTCTTGTCAGTGTGCACATGCAAATACCACACACATGGACCTCCTCTCTCAGCCTCCTCTCCACCGAGTCTGGAGCAGTGTGCAGGAGAGCTCATTGCGTGTGTCTCCTAGTGAGTGATGGGGAGCCAAATCCAAGAAACAAATGTGAAACTGGTGCAGCCAGGGGTAGCTGATAACCCATCCTTATTTTTTGTTCTAGTGCCTGTCAAAAAGGGAAAATAGCTTAAATTATCCTTGAATAAAGTTACTTTTTTAATGCCTGTGCAAGGGAAAAAAGGAATGAATTCCAAGGGAGGTACAGATTCCAAAAGACAATGCTGAGGAGGACTCACGGGTTTGCACATCTCTTCTCTTTGCTACCCTTGGTACGGACATAATCTGTAGGGTTGTGAGCATGCATCTGTGGCTTCCAGCAGCATCCCCTAGAAAGAGCAATTAATCCATTTGTGCACCTGGGAAGCAATTTGCTGCTGCCCAGAACTAGCAGTAAAGCATCTCATGTTACCGGCCAGTAGGCTTGAAGGCTTCACCTGTTCCTATTCTTGGCTGTCTACCAGCCCTGTAAAGGGAGGGGATATGTTTTATTCTGTGCCTACATAAGCCACAGGGGGGAAATAAGGAATGGAGGAGTTTCTTATTCCCTTGCAAGAGCATGTGGTCCAAGCTATAGTCTCAGCCTGTGCACATGCATTTTAATTCAGTTGTAAAAAGTCATTTTTACTGATGAACTTTCTCAGATATTTCCCTCTTGTTTTACAGTGTAGCCATGGATGGCCCATGTGATTAAAATCCTTGGGCATGCCGTGGAAGATGGGACCTACTTTAATTATAATGTGTTGTTCGCTGACCATTAAATAAAGATGAAATAAATTGTCCCATTTCCTGTCTCCGAGGCTGGTTGTTTGAGCATATTACTCATCTGGGGAGAGTGCATTGCATTGCCAAGGCTGAGAGCACACACATTTATCATTAGTAACAGCACAGGGATGAGTTGCTTTCCTGTAGCCTTGTCTTTTGTTCGTGAGATTAACTTGTTTTCAACATTGCAAATGCAATGTTACGGAACAATTCCATACTCAGTCATTTGAGAGCTGAATATGGTTTTCCCTCCTTTAAAAGTGTGGGGTTTTCCTATCGTGAGCAGTGCACTTTTGAGATTTTACATTTACTATTTACTACTGGAATGTCGTATCAGACTTTGAATATAGAAGAAGGCAAGGTCTTTTCACTATGTAAGTAGGTGCAGGCTCTCTTTGCTCTCTTCTTCCATTGGATCTATTTTGTTTGCCAGTGAGAATATTTCATCTGCGGAGTTTATGGACTTGGGCACCTTTAATCCAAAATCTGACATTGCCTCAAACCCCATGTGATATTTAGAGCTGTGGAGTCTGCTGAATCCGCTCCGATTCTTGCCCTTACTGCAAAGTCAAGACTGTTCATTTTGGTGTCAAATATGGATTTCAGTGCATGAGGCTGTTAACCCTTTGGCTTTTAATGGTAATAGGCTTGCTGACTTGGCAGGATGGAGAGATGAGATGAAGGACTAATGAAGGTGATTGCTTATTCTGCCCTGTCTGGTATGGTGCCATGATGGAGGCCTTGCTTTGTTTATTTCTTAAAGAGATTTCATTGAGAGTTCTTCAAAGGGAGCCATAGGCAGGCTCCACATGTAAAATGGAGGAGAAGAACTTCACTACTGTCTTTAGGCATTTGAGTCAGAACTTGCCACCAGAATTCCAGCTGGAACTCTTCCAGATCTCAGGCTTCAAAGACATCAGTGGGTTTGATCTGTGTTCCCTTACCAGCCACAGTGCTGTGACTCCATGGCAGCAGGTGGTCACTTTTAGGCCAGATCTCCAAAGAGGCCCCTGGGGAGCGTGCTACCTTTCCCTCACCTGCTGCATAGAAGAGGGATTCCAGCTTCTAGATGTTCTGGACCATCCACTATGGGGTCTCTGTTCTCTGTTCCTGCAAACAAATTAATAAAAGGAGAGTAAGTTATTAGTGCTCCCATGGCACTTCCCAGCACCTCCTTGTTCCCCAGTGAAAGAGGAGAGAGCAGTCCCTTTGAGGAAAGGATGATTTTATTCCTACAGCGCAAACTACCAGTGACACAGGTGAGGAAATTCATCTTCAAAGTGAGGAGGGAAGGCAGCAGCTTCTCACCACTTAGCATGCCACTGGACAATGAATATTGCATTTATTCCTCTGGAACAAAGGATACGAATTTTCAGTGCTTATGGGGAAAAGGTTGGAGGCGGCTCCAAGGCACGACGTGAAAGGAAATAAAAAAGCAGTTGTAAATCATTACAACCCAGTGGAAGGAAAAAAACCACCACCCAGCCCATTGTCTTTTATTACAGTGCTAAATCAATGAGAAAGGAGGTGGGTGATTTATCAAGGCAGAATCCACATCACTTACAAGAGTTGAATTTGCTTTCATTAGAATGTCAGGTTTCTGATAAAATGATTTTGCTTTTAATAATTAGCCTCTATGCAAATGCAGCCCCCAAAAGTGCTAGTTCCTGCTCACAAGAAAGAAATCTACAGAAGTAGAGTGGTTGTGTAACTCTCTTCCTCAAGGTGAACACAATTAAGTGTAAAAACCCTGACAAATCCAGGACCCCCAAATCTCTTTATATAGGCACAGCAATAGCTAATAATTCTTAATGCTCTGACTGGCTTTTATCCTTCTTCTTGAAAACCAGCACTAAGGCAAACACAAGCATAAATAGCTGATCACAAACAGCGAAAAGAAAGTTGAAGTGAGATATTCAACAAAAGTTTTTTTTCCAAATTAGGTGATGGGCATTTCCTAGCATGGGAAGAACATAGTTTTAAAATATTTTAACCTTGGCTGCATATTCAATATTCCCTTTCATATGCTGTCTATACTGTTTCGTCGCACTGTCTATTTTCATTAATCCCCAATTCTCCATAATACTGTGGAACAGCTTCGGCAGACACATTCATAAGGCAGATTGCCTCAGTGATTCCACCTAAATGGATTGGAGGCAAGAGAGGGACAACGTGTGGGCAGCAATGGGAATCTCTTTACAGCTGAGTAGAGTGTGAGCTGAGCTGAGTGTGGGCAGAGAGAGAAAAGATTTAATGGAAGGTATCATGTTGTTGTTTGGTTGTGAAACATTCTGAAATGTAATATTGATATAACATAACTTATATTATATTATAGAAAATAATATATTTAGTTTAATTATTTTTTAAGTGTTTGCAAAATGAGATGACAAAGGTCCTTTGGATCGGGTAATAGACATTCTGCAGTGCCAGGTGTGTTTGCTCAGAGGGTCTGGGCTCCTGTGCTGTGCACGTCCCGGGTGATGTTTCTGGGAAGTGATGTGCTCATGACAGCTGTAGTGTTATGTTGTGGAGCAGAGAGATGGGAAACAGTCTTTTGGGGGAAATCTTCCCTTTTTACTTTTAATTCTGTTTGTCAGGAGCTCTGACTTCCTCTTCATGGAAGTCAAAAGATATGGCTCCTTCTTTCTGTTTCATGCCACTCACCCCTTAAGCATAGCAAATGTGCCTGGATGGTAGACACATGTGGAGGGGACATGAACTGGTTGGCTGGTGTCTGGAGGAGAGTTTGACTACACAGAGGTAACCCAGACTTGAGAACTATGAAGGCTTCCTGGGGGGCCATTCAGAGCTTTGCTGAGAAGGAGACCACAACCAGTGGAAGAACCAAAGGCCTGTGGGGAAAGGGTACCAGAAAGTTGTTTGGAGCCAACAGGGAGATGGATCAAACCTCTGTGAGAGCTGGGTATATTCTTTTTCATTAAGAGCCATTGACTCTTGAGGTCCTGGAAGCATAGTTAAAATACAGAAGCTGAATTGGCCCTGTCCAGATTTTGTCTAGGGGTGAGACTCCAGGACATACTAGATGCTCACTTACACTGGGGTTTCCACAAGCTGTGGATATTGTGTTTAATACTCATTCTCTTTGCCCTCCTTCCCTAAAAAGATGTAATAGAAGGAGAATGAAAATAGAGTGTAATAAAAATGGTAACCTTTGTTAAAAGTTACAGAATAGCTTCTACACAAGAGCTAAGTAGGTAAGACTATTGAGCCTGGAAAAGCGGTTACTGAAAATGTTATGTGAAAGACTTATAAAATAGTGAGTTATAAAGAAAAGAGAGTAGCAGACTTTCCTATTCACTACAAAAACTAAACGACATCAAAGAATACTAGCAGGCAGTGAGTTCAAAACAAACAAAAGGAGGTGTTTCTTCACACAGGTAGTGAGCAACATCCATACCAATTGCTGAAGCTGCTGAACTGCCTCTCTTATAAGAGTAATTAATGGCAGAAAAATTCTGTAAGGGTTGCTCGGTATAAGGACATTGCCTCTGGCTGGGGAAGTCCTTGAGCTGCAAAGTCTACAAGTCTGGAGGAATGATTTGGAGAAATGTCTGTACATGCTTACTCTGTTCTTCAGATGGCCAGACAAGGAACTAGAAGGATCTTTGATCTGACCCAGTAAATCCATAATTGTGGTCTTAAAGTTCAGGAAGAGTTTCTGTTCCTCTGCATCTGTTCCAAAGACCCATCTGTAGGAGGGTCAGCTTGAAACATTTTTAAAGATGCTCTTGCTCTCTCACATGCGTACTGCATGATGCTTGCTGGTTTAACCATATGGGTACATCTTGCTGTTGCTATGGCCTGGAAGACTGCAGTGCAGAGAGGAACACAATCCTGTGCCTATTCTTTTAAAGTATGTTTGGAGTGCTTTTTAAAGCATGTTTTTTTTTTCTTTATTCCTTTTTTTGTCCCAATCATAAAACCACAGCTGTACACTGATGGGCTAAGTGCACTGGGCTTAATTTCTGTGCTAGTGAAAGACATGGAAAGGTAAAGATAGCATAAGCTACCATGGGGAATTCTTGGGTCCTGTGTTTTCCAGGGTGTATCTCAAGGCCTGCCAGCTCCTGATACGAAGATAGCTACTTCAGAGCAGCTCTAATTTATGCTTATCTTTCTGTAGGCTTTGGGAAACAAGTAACAGGAGAACAACACACTCCAATTATGCCCTTGATACATTCCTTATCCTGAGGACCATAAGCGTGACAGCCTTTATTCTGTCTGCTCCTTGAGGAGGCACAGCAAGAAGGAGAGTGGAAGGAAGGGAGGGGACTCCTGCCTAGGTAGCTGAGGGTTGTTTCTTCTGGTTTTGAATACCTTTGGGATTTTTCTTTCTTCTTGGTTTTTCCTTTTCATGAAAATGTAGCATCTTGCTGGTGAGCTGAGCTCACTTTGGTTTGTCATAGTAGGATGAAATTCCTAGCACAATGGAGAATCAAGCCTGCTACACTGCTGCAGGCAAATTAAGCATCAGTCCAGAGACTTCCAGAACTCTTTTGTCTCTGTCGCTTGGAATTCCTCCATCCTCCTCTTCAGCTCACCCTCTGCATCCCGCATCTGCTTCCCTACTTCACACCAGCAAAATGGACAACAGTGTATCCTTCCAAAAATAAAAAATATCAACTGGGAAGCCACTGATGTGTGATTTCCCTCCTTCCCATCTTTCCTCTCACTCTGAGACATGTATATGCTTTCATTCCTCCCCAACTTGCCAGGAACAGCCACTAAGGCTTTTGACTTTAAATGATGAGTCTGTAGCTGGGGAGGGCAAGAGGAGGGTCTCCTAAGCATGGCTGGGAGTTATTACTCCAGTTTAATTACTGGGGGAATTTATGCGGTGAACATCAATCAAAGCTTAGGCACATCAGATTCTGCTGTATAAACTGGCCTGTGCCCAAACTGCATAAGATGACTTTTTTCTTAATATTTTTACTGTATTTGTCAGCTGAATATATAGCCCAAACAAATTCTGAAAATGGGAAGCTCAGGCAAAAACCATTAAATATACCAGGACTGTGAATGTCAGTCTGCATATCAGATGGAATAAACTTGAATTGCCTGGGGTGAGTGATAAATTAGAACAATTTGGCATTGATGGAGAAGGGCTAGTAATGGATTATAACATGTTGCCCTTGCTTAGGGTTACTGAATCATGTCAGGGAATTATGGAGTGAAGGATAGTATGCATGGGCCAATTTTGCTACTGGGACTGAGGAAAGCCATTAGGCAAAAGCAGGCTTTGTGGCATTGAAATTTCCTTCATCAAACCAGGGACTCTTTTAAACTCTTGGTAACAACCTGGTATTGCTCCCTCCTGGGACTGACTCCTTGAGAAGGCAGTGTTTGCCAAGTGAAAACGATCAGGTGATCCTTGGTAATAAATAGTATTTTTAACAAGAACCAGAGGGTAAGGAAACTGCCCAAAAG
>VZRU01005395.1:84079-154847 GCA_013398155.1 Pedionomus torquatus | reverse complement strand
AATTTTTTAGTTTTATTTTTTAGTTTAAAAATCAGCTGTCCTCTAAAGTTGGAGCCCAGGACAAAGATGTAACCTGATGTCATTCCCCCTTGTCATAACATTTTCCTTCTCTCCCAGGTCACCATATGAAGTGTCTCCCAGTTGTTCCTCAGTGTTTCCACTTGGGCCATGCAAAGCCTCTTGTTTGGCCCAAGCTTAGGAGAGGGATAAGGTGATGACGAGATGGCTCTCAACCCATCATAGAGATGAGTCAGTGGGGCTTGCACTAGATGATCTATAGAGATCCCCCCTTATCATTCTGTGATTCTGTGTGATCCTGTGAAGTCTGCATGAGAAGTCAGGTTGGACTATGAGCAACCTCTGATCTAGTTGAAGATATCCCTGCTCATTGCAGAGGGGTTGGACTAGATGACCTCTAAAGGTCTCTTCCAACCTAAACTATTCTGATTCTGTGTGAGCTGGACTTTATTCCCTATTTCTGTAAGCACCTGCCCAGATGTGGTGGCTTCGAATGCCCATCCACTCTGAGGCCACCGCAGAAGAGACACTGGGCCCAGTGGGATTTTTCAGGTTTACAGGGGGGATTCAGGTGTCAGGTGATGCACTCAGTGAACTGGGTCCAAACTTTGGCTGAAGGAAGACCTCTTGAATCTGAAATTAAGTAAAATAAATTAAATGACAACCCAAGGCTTTTTATGAAACTGAGTCACCTGCAGGTTAATAGTTATAATGACCAAATGTATTTTAAGAAAAAGAAAAATCACTCAGGCTACAAAAAAGCACAGAAAACTTTGTAAAACTCTGATGTTTAAACTTATTACAGAACTTTAATGGCCACAGGATGCAGAGTGCACGACACAGATCTTGTTGAAAGCCCCTGGGGCACACATACAGCACCTGAGAGCTGTGGCTGAGTGGCAGCGAGGGCTTCCTGCCACAGTGTGTCGGGACAAGAAGGTAAAACACACTTTATGTGAGCTGCCTGGCAGGTGATGAGCCCTGATCGACAGCCCATGCTCCGGCAGCTCCACATTCAGCCCTGCCAGCAGTGAGGAGTGGAAAATCTGCTCAATGTCTGCCTGGTTCAGTCAGGTTTTCCTATTACCATTCCTCTATCATAAACCTTGGGCAAGTGCCATGCAGACACAGAGGTGGGAAGTGGGGCTGGGGAAACCCAGGATTATTATTTTGTGACGGTACAGTGGCACGTGGTGGCTGGGACATCATCTGCTGCTGATAAGGGAGGAGAGCAAAGGCAAGAGGAGGAAATAGTATGGATCAGGAAAAGCAAGGGAGAGTAATGCTAAAGAGAGACAGTTCACCGCTAGCTTGTATATGTTTTCTTTCATTTTATCTCCCTGGTTGAGGATACAGTCACTCACGAGGATGATACATTGCTGCAGCATGAGGAAGGCTCCAGGTAGAGGGGCTGAAGCCATTTAAACAGCCCTGTGTGGGGCAGGCACCACAGGGCAGTTGGGGAGACAGGTGGGGTGGCACTTGCATAGGGACAGCAGCGGTTCCCTCCCCCAGAAGCCAATTCCCCTGTCTACTCCATCTTCCTATTGATTATGAAAAAATGCCCAGATTTAGAGATGTAAAAAAGACAAAGAGGCTATTCTTTTTTTAAGCTTGGGATTGTGAAGAGTTGTAGGAAAGAGGAACCAGGGCTGGAAACTTGGAAGAGGATGGGGAAATTAGGGACCCAGCTCCCTGACACTCCCATTTGTCACTTCTCCTTGTGAGAATTTCAGCTTTCCTAGTGAAAATCTTAGTTATCACCACAGTGTAGGGAGACTGAGTTTGGGTTGGATGCCCAGAGGTGAGCCTGGGCAGTGTCTACCTCTCCTAAGAAACCTTCTTCTCCAGGAGGGAAAAAATGTGGATATCTGGGTGACAGCAGCACTTCTGTGGATGGAGGTAGTGGTTTATAACCTATTAGTACTATACAGCGAGGTTGAAGGTCGTAGATGCGCTGATAGCTGTAAAAGTTTACAGGTGCAACCCTTTCTAGCACCCTCTAGTTGTATAATGGAAGGCTGAGTTCCTCTGTTCTTGCTGAAGCAATGCAGAATTTGTTCTGCACATCAAGACTGACATTCCCAAGTGGGCCATAATCTACTCTCACATAAATAAACAGCATGCAGCTGTCACAAAAGCTTTCATGGATTCAGGGCAGAAAAAAGGGAGGATAAAGATATGTGGCAATTAGAATATTTAATATTCAAATAAGCCTGATGTCCTATAGAGCTGACCCAGAGTGTTTTCTTGTTAGGGAAAGTAAAGCCAGCTGGATGCTTTCCCTTCTGGAAAGTAAGAGACCACTGTAGCTGAACTGATGCTCTCTGGTGCTGTATATCTGACATGCTGAAGATGAATCAGTCACTGTCTAAATTGTGTCATTGTGACACAAAACTTCAAGCATTGGCCTCAATCTGTACATTCCATCATCTTCCTTGAGCCAACAAACGGACTGATTCTTTCTCATCCTACTTTCCTCTGACTTTTTCTGCACTCTTCATGAAATCTGTAAAATCCCCTGGTGGGTAAGAAGCACACACCTCCCATTTATTGATCAGCACCTAAAATATTTTAATATTTTAAATAGATATAAATAGACAAATAAGCCTAAATGGCTAATCAAAATTACAAATTAAGTGCTCAAGAATGCATTTATTTCAGGGGTTTTGCTAGTTTGCAGGTAATTTTTGTGGCTGTGGTTTTCGGCAGAACAAGTGTGGATGCTACCCTGGTTACTGTAGAATACAATACTAATGTAATGCCAATTATAGATAAACATCTTAATTAAAAACTGAGGAAAGCATGCTTCAATATTTTCTAGAAAGTAGGACTGGATTGTAATCTGAATCTTTATGAATGCAATGGGGAATGACAGATAATCTTCATGGTCTGAGGCTTTTCGCTTGGAAACTGCATTTATTTTGAATCAGCAAAGCTCTTCTGCATGGAAGTAGCCCCGTTTTCAGAAAAAATGCCTACCATGTTGACAAAAGAAATCAGTGTTTGTACCCAAACATAAGACATATGACTGTTTTTGCATGTCTCAAAATGAAGAGCATGTTTCCCCCAAAAGGCTAACAGGCTCGCCTATCTAATTATTGAAATTTGAGGCATTTTTGGCAAATAGTTTACACAATTAGGCTGTTGTGGAGACACAGTCATCTTATTTTTGCTTGCCTCTCACCGATGCCAGTTAATAAAACACAACAACTGAATTCAGACTGGATGCAGGGAGAGTTTCTAAAGTTCCCTGCTGCTCTCAGGGTCGGGTGGGTAAAAGCAGGAGGATCCCAATGATGTCCTGTTGAAGATAGTTGAGATCAAGCAGCAGTCGGGTGTAACATTTGGCCGTAAGTATCACTGGCCCCATACTCAAGTGGTGCAAACTAGCAGGGCTCCGCTGAGCCCTCCGGGATGTGTTGGCTTCTCCTGGGATGTTCAGGCGCTGCTTTTGTGCCACTTTCTGAAGTGGCTTTTTATGCAACACAAGTCTCTGAATCAAAGCTCTAAGGAGTACATAGCTTGCAAAATACAATGAATTTAGGAGCAGATACCCAGGAAGCTAACTCAGCAATATGAACTTGCTAATAAAGTGCTCGATGAGAAGGGGAACTGATATTTGAGAGTAACAGCCCAACAATGGAGCTCAAAGGAAGTGTTTGAGGCTCTCAGATGTCCCAGCTGATTTTTGATGCTGAAAAGATATCAGATAGTCAGAGCTGGCTGCACACTGGAGACTAGTGCGAAACATGCTGCGAAATCTGTCTTCCAGCTGACAAAACAGCCAAGTCATTACAAGGCAATCTGGCTAGCATTATATCTTTTAATATATTTCCAGACTTTAGTTTCTGAAATCTCCAGAGGATCATGAGCCTCCAAGGTCATCAGGGTTTCGACCTTTCTTTTTATTGCCATAGCAACCAAAGCTGTCTTTAGCGTTTAAATTAGTTAATCAATTGCAGCCCTTGATTTATGCTGGTTGGCAGCAGCCATCCTTGAAAGCTATTTCTTGACTAATACGTGCTTTTATCACAGGAGGGTATTCCCACACCTCTGTTGAATAAGACCCTTTGATAGAGGAATTCACTTCATCATCTGAATTCAGTACCTCATCTGGGGCCAACTAGCATGAATTACTATTATAGATTCTCCCTCCACCCCCCCCAAATCATCTTAATTCTGGTTTACAGCCCCTTAGAAGAAGACGGGGGGTCACTTAATTGGAAAAAAGCACAGGCTCTAATTGCTTCCATAAAAAAGGAGAATACTCCACCTTTGAACTGTGTGTAAATGAAATTACAATGCACAAACAAATTAATCACTTCAAAGAACTCTCTTGAATGAGGTCAAAATATGAACCACACTTTGTTTAACTGGCATATTTTGATAATCCCTGATTTTTCTGAGAAATAGCAGGGAATAAAGGATTATGGGCAAGGTCACTGACCAAAATGCCCTGAGATGCACGACTGTGCATTGATTTGCTGTGTGGCTTTGGGTGCATTAGTCCAGCCATCTGCAACTCAGTTCCCTGAACTGCAGAGTGCGGGTAATACCTACCTTGGTCATGTGGAACCAGAAAGCTTAAGTCATGAGTGTTTTCCTGTTTGAAATGGGGCCACCTTCTTAGTTCTACTTGTGCTCTAAGCTGGTTTAAGAGTCACAGGTTCACGTGGATGGGGAAGCACCTCTGAGGTCTCTAATTCAAGCCCCTTCTCAAAGAAGGTCCACCAGCTTGTTCAGGCTATGTCTAGGTGAGCTTTGAATACCTCCAAGAATAGAGATCTCACAACCTCTCTGGGCAGCCCGCAGCTTGAGTTGACACTGCTTCATCTCTGCAGAGATGTATTTATGAAGATAGCACTGTTCCAGAAATGCTTCTTTGTACAGTTACATATTTTAATAGTTTTGCACTTAAACCTGCTTTGCTTCCTTGGACAATTAGTGAAGTCAGGCTTTTGCTGTTTGCTACCAGTGTAGACACAACGTAAGGAATACCATCCCATACTCTCTACAACAGCTCTGTATTCAAAATAGTTTCCAAGTGTTGGTCAAGCTCTGATCTGTGGGCAGGATTTTCTTTCTCTTCCAGTCATTGGTAGGAAATTTAAGGATGATAAGCATGGAGAAAATTGGGATTTCCTTGCTGAAATACTCGAAAACAAATATAGCGCCTTCTCTGTTTTGGGGATGTGTTCTCAGCTAGAGTCCTGGGTCTCAAAAGTGAGCACGTTTGATTGCAAGAGTGTACATGAACTTCTTGTAATGCCTATCAATACCTATTATCCATTGGGCTTTAGAAAGGGGTCTGGACTCTGCAATGCCAAAGCCCACGTGCTGCTGAATTGTGAAAAAGCACCCTGTACCTTCGTTTTCCCAAATGCAGAGTGAAGCGTGCTGTTTGCAGAGTTAAAAATAATCCCTGCAGTCCAGTGTGGTGATTCTTTCTGTTGCCTTAAACCAGTGGCCCCTGGGGACGCATTCGCCTGGGCTGGCTTCTGACAACATGACCTCATCATTATGCTAAACCGATGTTCTTCCTGTCTTTACACAAATAGTCTTGCAATCCAAATGAGCACACTCTTTGTTATTTTAAAGAGTGGCTGGTAGCAAAGCGAATCATTTTTCTTTTGATTAGCATTTTCAAAGGATAACCTTCGTGAATTTTCCACAGAGGCTGCTACTGCTGCACGGTGCATCTGGTTGAGTTTTAATCATTTAGCAATCCTTGGCCTCAAAATTATGTTGTTCCTGGGACTTCTTGAAAGTTGTGACGTGGTGGCCTTTTTCATGATGTGCATTCACTCTGTGACAGGATTCATGTTTTACATCCTCTGTTTACTGCCAAGGAGGCTGTTGAGGGGAAGGTGAAACCAAAGAAGAGGCATCTTTGTAACATACGACGGCAGGGTATATGTGAAAGATGCGGGACTAAATGCCAGCTCAGAGAATCAATAAAATCAGAGCAATTTTCATATTCTTGCTTATAGCCTTGGAAATAGTTCCTCTGTAGCTCTAAGAGGGCTTTCATTTGGGTAAGTGTCGATGCAACTTTGATCGCGAAGTTCCTCTGGAACAACAGTCTCCATTTGCAGAGGGATTAATTAGTTATGGTGCTCAGAGGAAGGATTTTTCTGAGTAACTTAAGGAACTTATTGCTAAATGAAAAATAAATGAAGTGGGAGAGGGGATGGAGATTAGGATGCAGCGTGCTGTTTTATAATATTTAAGCTGATTGCAGGTAGTCAGAATAGTTTGAATATCACTTTGGCACCAGCCCTGAGCTTTTTAATCTGATCTTGCTTTCTGATGTGCCTCTGCAGCCGAGAAGCACCCTGGTCCTTTGTGAAGTTAACAAAATGAGACAAACGGTGCTGATACCGTGCCAGATACTGCACGGTCGGTGGTCATCAGCGATCCCTGCTGCTGTGATCTGCCCTGGAAGCGGTGGCAGCGCAGCTTCGGTTGGAGTCAGAATTCCTTGGAGCTGCTGGACACTGTTAAAAAGTATAAAAACAAGAGGCTGTGGTAGTCTCTCCCTAACAAGGAGGTGGACCAGCAAGATTTAAGAAGGCAAGGTCACAGCACTTCAGAGGAGATTTGTACGTGACTTTTGAACTCCTTCTTGGCTTTTTGGTCCGACATGGACTCCATCTCCTTCTGGGGCAACAACATAGCATTGCTAGTGTGGGTGGGATAATATATTGAGGCCTTGGTAGAAAGGAAATTAATGATTTAAAAGGAAACCTTTTAAATCGTTCGATAGCAGCACCCCTTGTGGGAGTGAAACTTATGTGTGAAAACTGCCTAACAAGGAAAGGAAGGTGAGAGGAACCTTACAATTAAAAAATCAGGATTTAGTGGTTTCTCACTTGAGAGATCTGGTACTAAAGCTATAGGATGTCATCTGAAGAGTGAAACTGAGGAGAAGTCACTAAAGGAAGAACCCTTGCTAACAAACACATCTAAACTTCAAAAAGCAGAGTATGCCTCTTGATGTTGATGGTATTGGTAGGGAATGTTTTCATTGTGTGCAGATCAGGAGCGGTTGTCTTGTGTTGATTTCAAGTTGCATAGCCTTTCATTGTCCAGCACGCTTTGCTCTCATTTTACTTTACTTTTTTCCTCTGTGCTTTGCCTTTTCCTAGCTTTCTCTGCTGTTCCCCTAGTTGGTCTTCATTTTTAAAAAAAAACTGCAGAAACTTCCTATTTCTGTCTTACCATCTGGTCTCACTCCACAGTGGCTTTCCTGCTAGATCACTGCCGCTGGAACTGCGTAGCAGGTATATGCCATTCCAGGCACATAAATTTTCCAGAAGCAGCTGTTACAACAGTGGGTTTTGCTTGGAAAACGCAATTTCAAAGTCAATTAGGATGATAGTGGTTTGGACCCAGGGTGTTTAAAATCCAGGCATAATTAAATGAAAATCCTTCTTTAAATGGAAAGGAATCTAATCTTTATAGCTATTATTCCCTCTTCATTTTAAGTACCAGAATTTTATCATATCATTTTCTCCTTTCCCTTTTTACATAGAAGCTCTGCTTTCCCTTGTAGACCATCTTCCCTTCCCGACACAGTATTCATCACTGTAGTATCCAAGTGGCTTCCTCTTAATCATTGTCATGTGTTTTCATTTCCACTCTCTCCCTAGGAGCAGTGGGATGTTCAGTGACATAATTTTGCAAATAGTAGGAAGAGGTTCTGTTTGAGTTGTGGTTCTATTTTTTCCTTAAATCTGGTTTTCAGTTGTTTCTTTCCCCTCCCCTGCCTCCAGGTAATGCACAAAGGCTTTTATTTTTCTCTTTCTTTTTCAATTTGCTCTAATAGCCTTCAACATCTTCAGGCATTCTCAGCACATCTCCACCTCACAAATATATCTGGATCCTAGATGATTAATCGTAGCATAGTTTATTTTCTCTTAAGGTATCCATAACTGAGTAACATTTAATGTGCTTCAAAGCACAAACTCTCAGACAAACAGCAGGACATTTAAATATTCTTTTTGGATAGCTAGAGGAATAGTCAGGAAAACAATAAAAGTAATACAGGGAGATATTAGAGTGAGGACAGGGTGGGGAGAAGAGAGGATTTACTTGTGAAATGCATTAGCAGGGGATTCCTCTTCTGTCTGACACCTGACAATGCAGGTTACTGATGAAAGCCTATTTTTAAAACTCACTCTACCCACGTGGATCTCTTCATCCAGGAGCACTTCTAGCAAGTGAAAGCTCATAATGGATTGCCTTTTCCAGATTAGCTAAGGATGATGTTTTTTGTTGGTTAATGAAAGCCCGGCAGCCAGTAAACCAGACGACGACAAAACCAGGCTCATAAAGCACTCACTCCGGTTCGTGCGAGCCTCTGCACCCAGCAGTGTTCCTCCTACCCCTTCCCCTCTGCCGAGTAGTTGCTGTGTTGAAAAGCATAGCTTTTAGTCATCTTGAAAGTATTTGGGAGCTTGCCCTGAAATTGCTGAAGATGTTTTCAGGATGAGGATCACCAAGGGGGATGGTGAGGAGCTGGAGGCCTCTGAGAGGACTTGAGAGCTCGAGCCAGGTACTGCCACTGCCTTCACTGTCCCCTGGGTGTGTGTGTGTGTGTGTTAAATTGCTCTCTGTGGGGGCTGGTTTTGGTCCTACTTGTGGAATCAATTTTATTAAGTATGAAGTACTTCAATAGTCATTACACTAGGATGGAAGAATAAGAGTTCCCCTTCTCAAGCAGGCTACAGGCTCTTTCACTCTTTGTCTCACTGAATAGTCATTTCTTCAGTGCAAAGGGGGAGCAAGTCCAAGCCCTGGGATTTGTCTGGGATGACCCTGATGCGGGGCGGGGGAGTCCGGGAGGAGACAAAATTTGCTGCTGAGGTGCCCTGGGTGGATACACGAACTGATCAACTACTGGCACTGCCTGGGGCAAATGTGCCAAAAATAAGCTTTTCATGGCCTTTGCTGTTGTTTGAAGTGCTAACACAGAAATGAATCTGTTTAGGAGTTTTTTTTCCAATGACAAATACTAAAAGAATAGAGACATATTTTTGGCTTTATCTGTTTTATTTTTTTTTCCCCCAAGCCAATGCTGTTTTCATTTCAGACTCAGGGGCCAATTATGACATAACCCTGCTAGAAATAATATAGAGGATTGCTCAGTAATTATTCCTCTCTGTCTTTTCATTGTTGAGTTGCTTCAGTTTCAACTCCAGTGTTTCACTCACTTGACGAGCAGCCTTCATTTTATAGCTTAATGCTGTTAAACAATGCTATCATCTGCTTTCTTATTTTGTAACAGTTTAGCACTAATGATTCATGCAGATAATGTATACACTGTGCAGCAGAAAATAAATACCGTGGGGCTTGCTAGGAGAAAGGTAATACAATATTTGAGAGCCTTGTTCCCCAGAGAAAGGAAGCTGTAATTGTTTCCATAATGCATCTGCCTGATGACTTTTGAGCTTCTCAGTCTGTGGGACAGAGTTCCTTTTCCCAGCTGCCTTCCCACGGCAGGGTGAGTTCAGCCCTGAGGAAGGTCTGGAGACAACCCGATGTTGGAGCATAAGCTTATCCTTGGAGCTGCTGAGCATCTGCACCCATTGGGATGGGCTGGGAGTTTACAGGTGGATGGTGGCAGCTCCCTGGGTCTCTCCTTGGGAGACCTCAAATCCCTGCAGCAGTTCATGCAGAGCAGTGAATGGCTGGGGGTTAGGATGTCACCTTCCTGGGGAAAGCCTCACCCCATCTCCTTTGTCCCTTCTCTGCAACTCCAAGTGTTTGTAGCTGTTGGGGTTTGGTGGATGTGACTCAACACCATGCTGTAGTCACAAGAATACATTCTATTGAGCAAATAACTGGAGAGGCAATTGTTGAGTTCCTGAGGCAAACTGTTTTAATATTCCTGACCTGCAGTGATTTTGATGATGGAAGCTCACCACAGCTCACAGTCACAGGTGTATTTTTCAGAAATCCAGAGGGCATAGCCCATGGTCAATAACTTCAAAAGTAACCAGTGATTATGTTGCCTCACTGCTGGTGGAAATCTTCTTACAGAGGGCTTGAATTTCAGAGGCTGAGCTCTAAATGCCAGGGATAGACTCAGCTGAAGCATGTTAAGCCCCCCCTCATTTCATTAGTGATGCCTACTGCAGTGTGTGTTTCCGGACGCTCTCTGGGGGAACAGCTCAGCTTGCCACCAATTAGTTATCAGAACAGAAATCAGGTCATCATTCCACATTAATTAATTCTGGATCTTTGCAGTGCAGAATCACCTGGCTGTACCATGGGGACGTGGGACAGATATTAATCCATGGTCACATTCCTCTTGAATTTGCCAAGGTGCACCTTGAGTTTTGTGCTGGTGGTTGGGTGACAGACAATGTGTGGTCCAGCCTGAAGTGAGAGTGCTTTAGGTCCTTTGAAACAAAGTTATCAAGAAAAAAAGCAATGCTTTCAAAGTCTTTATCAAATTTGAATAATTTGGGTGAATTTTTACCTGTTAGACTTTATTTCATGTGGCTCTTGCAATTTTTGCTCTGAGACAAGGCAATACAGCGTCTTGTGGATCTGTGTCTGCATTTAATCCCATAGAATCCTTCAAATTCTGAATATACAAATATCCCCTACAACCACAATTCATGCTCTTTGTTGTAAATTCCCTCCTGCTCTCCTCTCTCCCAACTTAGTGTTTTTGTCATTTGCGAAACAGATTGTAGCTTCAGACAAATAGCTTTCCAGTAATAACTAGAGGTGGTAGCAGACGTGTCAAGGATATTATAAAATCCTGCTGCCTGTGCTGTTTTGCTTAATCCTGACAACACAGCCAAGACAACCAAGCACTGAACAGAAGGGATGTAAAATCTCCTAATTCAGTATAATGACAGATAGCATACTTTGCCCTTTTGCACATCTTTATGAACGGTTAAAGTTATGGCTAGGCTTGGATTAAGCAGCCTTTCAACCAAAATATTGCATTTGGGTCCTTCAGACATTGAGTCATTTGAAAGATGGGGGAACGTTTAATCTTACACCCACGCGGACATCTTCATTTCCAAAACAGGATCCCTCCTGACGTTTAATGACTCTCCAGCCTGTGTTGAGACTGAACGCTGAAAGGAAAATACATCAGTCAGCAAGGGAGTGCTAAAACTCTCTCTGTACGCATTCAAACATCATTGTCAGCATCTTTGGCTTTGGGGGGGGTGGGTTTATACATGCTAAGTAGTCTGGACGATACACTTTATAGCCTGGAAAATCTTTACTATGTGCATTTCCTGTAGCAACTCCTCTTTCTCAGGAATCCCACGTCAATATTTCGCTAGCGAGATTCACCAGGAGCCTTGCCTGGCTTCCTGATTTCCGTCATGTCTGATCCCTTTTGATGAGTCATTTGTCCCTCTTGAACTTGACTCGGACCCGCTGGAAAATGGAATGAAAAATGAAAATGCTGGAAACTGCTTACTGTGTCTCATTTGAGCTCTTCTTCATAGGTGCAATTAATTTTTAAAAACATCTGTGTTGTAGATGGAGAATCAGGGGATTCTAACCTCTTTCCTGTTTTAATGGCAAACTTTTCTCTATTAGATTTTTCATGAATGATGGGGATTTTTAGTGAATGCTGTAATGTCAGTCACTACTATGGCAGAAAGTTGTCAGCAAAGTAAGGGGAAGGTTTTAGATGAGTTCTAATTATAGATTTTGAGCCTGGTTAATTATGTCCCTACTTTAATGGACTCAGCAGTGTCTGAAGGTGTTAGAAACCTTTGTGAGATCAGAATATCCTCACCGGCACTTGGCATCCTGCTGGGACCAGACTCTCCTGAAACTGCCTCCAAATAAATCATCTCAGTCTCATGTGACGGTAAGACCAGGAAGCCAAGAGCCCCACAGAGTCATGAGGAGACCTAGTTAAAGCAGGCAGCCATCTGCTGGGAAGTTCACAAGATATTATTTTACCTTCTGGGTTACGTCCTGTCCCTTCTTAAGAGAGTGGATATATCTGGGGGAATAAACAAGACCCAAGGCTTAGAGATGGCAACTGCAGGGCAGCAACACGTGCCATGGGCTCAGAGTGTCCACTCTGGAGTCCTGCTTGAACACCTGCCAGCAGAACAAGCCACATTATAAAAGTTTGTAATGTTTATTTACGTGTCTACCCTGGCAAGCCTGCTGGGAGGGTTAGCTCTCTGCTTCTGCCATGGACATTTGTTGATTTGAGATCCCCTGAGGTGAGTGGAGCTGTAACCAAATCCTGAGGAATTACCACAAAATCCACCCCCCTCTGGAACTCTAAAAACCTGCTCAGGCAGCTGCAAAACACCTCAGCCTTGGTTGCTCTTCTGCTGCAAACTTTCTGCCAGGTGTCTTACTGTCACTGGGGAGGTTGACACAACTGTGACTGCCAAATGAGATAACGCAGTGAATGTCCACTTTCCTCAAAGCAGTATTTGTGTCTCACTGAGTCCTTCTGGAAAGACTTTAACTTTTCCTGTGGGGACAAATGTCAAAATGAACTCCAGTAGCAGATGTTTTTTTTCCCAACAGCTTGTTTTTTGCTATTTTTGTCTGAAAAAAAAAAAGGACATTTTCTCTTTATTTTCTTCACATTAGTTTACAATATGTGTTTATTTTTTCTTTTGTTTGAAAAAAGGTGAGAAAAGCTGATAGGAATTTAGAGGAAAGGGTGAAATGGTAAATGTGGTCTCTTCACTAGCTGCAAGTCACTTTGAAGTATGGTTTGCGACGTGAACAGCCTCTGTGTGTATAGAAGACCACTGAAAATTTTGTCCTTTCTGCTCTTTGGTGCTGACCCACTATAGTTTCATTCAAAATCACTTTTTTAAAGACAGAAGGCTGCCTTGGGAGAAGGGCCTTGGTTTGGTGACATGGACACAGGCACCTTTGTTGGAGGTAGAGGTGCTGGTTTATTATGACCCTGATAAGAAAGTCACTCAGGCTCCTCACACTGTCACTTCAGGTGCCATTTGTTGGATCCAACACCATAAAGAGAAAGGTGTCAGTACAGATAATCTTGTCTGCAGTGAGATGCTGAGGATGTTGAGTTGTGTGGTTCAGAGCAGCATCCAGCTTGGGTGCAGCACTCCGCACAGACTACGACTCTGCAGTCATTACCCCATTCTGACCACTATTATAGGGTTTTCTTAACTCCATTCATCATTTCTACTACCAAATAGAAAGGTCGTCCGCAGAAGACCTTGTTGCTGCACTGTCAAATGTGCAAAGCCACGCAGATGTGCAATCGCTGGTGAGACCTACCTGTGGGCTCTTCCTTTACCATCACCCAGCTGAGTCTGCCCAGGGCTGAAGGGAGATGCAACCTGGCACAGGACTGTAATAAGTCTGAGCCCCACACACATGGCTTTGCCTTAATGTTCATGTTCAAAACAGGTGCCTTCATTTTATTTCAGCAGAAGCAGCACTTTCTGCACTGTGAGGTGTTAGCTAATGCCCCTGTTAGGCTCAGTAGTGATTTCTTGTGGTGTATTAGCTGTAGTTTCTTCTGTTCCTTGGGAAGGGTATATCATTGCTGATATGTTTAGGTCCTCCTATAAAATTACATTGTTTAGTAAGCAAAAGACAATGATTATCTTTTATGTCACAAACAGATATCATTTATGTCTTGAAATAGAATCAAGGATGAAAAACACTGAGATAAAACAATCCAAATTGTCAAGGTTTTTAATCTATAAAATGTGAATATGTTGAAACTCTCAGATTTTGAATAGATACAAATTCTACTGAAAATAGCAAACACTATTGAGCTTGATATTGATATAGTTTTGGATTGGTAATTTCTTTTGTTCAGTTGATCCTTTTATACAGTTTCTTAGCAAAAGAGATTTGTGAGAAGAACAAGGAGGGAAGGAAAAAGAGAGAGGTGGAGAGAGAAGAGAGGGAAGGAGAGGAAAGAAAGAAAGAAAGAAAGAAGAAAGAAAGAAAGAAAGAAGAAAGAAAGAAAGAAAGAAGAAAGAAAGAAAGAAAGAAGAAAGAAAGAAAGAAAGAAGAAAGAAAGAAAGAAAGAAGAAAGAAAGAAAGAAAGAAGAAAGAAAGAAAGAAAGAAGAAAGAAAGAAAGAAAGAAGAAAGAAAGAAAGAAAGAAGAAAGAAAGAAAGAAAGAAGAAAGAAAGAAAGAAAGAAGAAAGAAAGAAAGAAAGAAGAAAGAAAGAAAGAAAGAAGAAAGAAAGAAAGAAAGAAGAAAGAAAGAAAGAAAGAAGAAAGAAAGAAAGAAAGGAAGGAAAGAGAATATAAAGGGGGGAAGAGATTTTTTATGTGTTATAGTCATAGACCTATTGCAGTTCCTCTTGCTGGCATACAGTGCCTACTTTAATTTTCTTCAAATTAAAAAGTGGCAGAAGAATTGCTGTGCTGAATCTGCAGACACATCTTTCTGACTTTAATCATTTTCAACACATTATGTCTGTAACTGCTTGTCCCTGCTGCTCAGTACTTGCATTATTCAAATCTGAACTTTACATATGACTTTCCTTCTAAAGTTTGTCAGAAACTATCAAATTCATAATTTCAAGTATAAATTTGTTTTTACTGAAATGTCAATTAAAACTAACTTGTTTTTAAGATTAAATGTCAATTAAAATTAACTTGGTCCAGTTTCCAAGTTAAAATATGAAGAATTTTCAGACTTTTTTTTTTTTTTCAGTGTACAGGGCCAACGCTGGAAAAAAACCCCAAACAACCCAACCTCAAAAGCATTTACAAGAGTGCTAGTTCTCATTTTTTAACTGGTTCCACTTTTTTCTTTGCATACCTTTTCCCACCCATCAGGAGTGTTTCCTTCAGATCATTTGCCAGTGCCAGTTGCTCACCAGTCCACAGCTCATCTCCTCCAGTGTCTTCTTAATACTTACCTCTTTCACAGTGCTCTTAGGGAGGTAATTCCGCAGCAGTGACCTAAAACAACATTCAGGTGAATCTTCTTCCTATTTGAGTGAGGGTAACAGACATTATAATGATTTTTTTACCTCTTCACTGACTTGTTTTTTATTGATGTATGACTTTTGGTTCAGTTGCTTAAATAGATCAAGGCAAAATAAATGAAAGTCAATGAACTATAGCTTATTTTACTCAGTTTGTGAGTGCTGTTAATATTGGAACCCAAACTCTTATCGAGTAAAAGCAGAAAAAGTTGAATTTTAAAAAATCAAGGATAAGTTCTCATTTATACATTTTTTATAAACCCATATAATCTTTTGACTTCTCTTCCTTTTTGGATAAGCTTAATTTTCATCTCTGAAAGAAGAAATAAGATGATCTGGCATTGCTATGTCTTATACCTAGAGCATTCATCATGACATACAGGCAAAAATGGTTTGTCTTTCCTGGAAACTACTGGCTACAATAGAAAGGAGCACATCAGGTTCATAGCAGAAGCTCTGTCAGGCTCCATATAATTACTGACAGTTTTAAAAAGCTGAATCTAGGTGGTCTAACAGTGTTTGAAGTAAGGTTGGTTCTTTCCTAAAGTTATTCTTGCTCTTCCTTCCACATTTTGAATTCTAGAAAGCGAGAGGGTGGGAATGTAAGAGGCAGGGCAACAAAAAAACCTCCTTCACTTTTAAAAGAGTAAGACATCCTTCACCTGCCCTGCTCCTTGTGATGCCAGTAAAAATCTAAGTGCAAAGATAGAGCTGTGGCCCAAAGACTGAAAAGTATTAGGAAAATACACGCTCCCTGCTTGCTCATTAAGAGTATTCTTTCCTTATCTACAAATATATGCAGATAAGATGCTAATTATGTGGATCCATCTGTTGTATTTAAAGTGTCATAAATGTAGATCCTAAGTTTAAAGCTGTTCATAGAAGCTTATTATATTTCAAGTCTTTCTTTTTAGAGTATGATGTTTTAAGAGTACTATCTGCATCTGAAGCAAAGATTAAGAGGCTGGGAAGGTGTGCAGGTTGCCTGTCAAATAATTGTTAACCATATTTTCCCTCTCTTTTGGGAATTTCCATGACAGAGCATTTAATTCACTGTGGCCACATTTCCTACCATTTTTGTGGCATGTGCTCCCAGTGCATGAACATCTATTGAACACTGGGTGGGGTGCAGGGGAGGAGATGTCTTCCTTCTTTCTTTAGCAGTAACTCATCAACTTGGTAGCTAGAGAAGAACTTTTGTCTGAGCGTTTCTACAAATTTATTTACTGTGTTTGATTTCCAGCTGGTTAGTGACATTCTCTGACATTCAATAAAGCCTTGAAAAGGGGGAAAAAGAGGAAACAAGCTTACCTTTGAAGTACTTGATGGTCACGTGGTAGAACTGGGAGCTCTTTTGATGCAGCTGGATTGTCAGAAATATACTGGAACTTTTCTTTCAGATTTTGTATCAGAGTTCAAATAAAAAGAATCTGGGAGATCCAGACAATGCATTGTTACATCAGCAAGTTTGCACATGACGACAAGCTGACTGGAGCATTGGACACCTGAGGGATGGGATGCCATCCAGAGGGACATGGACAGGCATGAGAAATGGGACCTCTGGAGATCATGCAGTCCAACCCCCCTGCCAAAGCAGGTCCTCCTAGAGCAGGTTGCGCAGGAACTTGTCCAGGTGTGTTTTGAATGTCTCCAGAGACAGAGACTCCATTACCCCTCTGGACAGCCTGTGCCAGTGCTCTGCCACCCTCAAAGTGAAGAAGTTCCTCCTCATGGAATTTCTTGTGTTCAACTTTGTGCCCATTTCCTCTTGTCCTGTCACTGGGCACCACTGAAAACAGACTGGCCTCATCCTCTTGACACCCATCAGGTGTCTCCCTCATCCTTTCCTCATAAGACAGATCTTCTAGTCCCCAGATCATCATTGTAGCCCATTGCTGTATCCTCTCCAGCAGGTACCCTCTCCAGAAGGACCCTCTCCAGGAGTCCAGAACTGGATGCAGTACTCCAGATGGGACCTCACCAGGGCAGAGTAGAGGGGCAGGATAACCTCCCTCAACCTGCTGGCTACACCCTTCTTGATGCACCCCAGGATGCCATTGGCCATCTTGGCCACAAGAACACATTGCTGGCTCATGGTCATCCTGATGTCCACCAGCACAACTGAGTAGTACATAACTGTCTGGCCATGGAGAAGTATTTCATGTTGCAAGGCAGCCTACGACAAGGTAGTGTGCTTCCTTACGAAGGCTTGTGGCTGCTATGTGAATAGCTTCACAGACAGGTTAAGAAAGATTTGACAGAAGATAAGTAATGCCTATTGAAAGCCAGTCCTACTGCATCATCCAAGTGTTATCAGGAGTGTGTAACCAAGTCTGAACAGCTTCAGTCTGGCAGGCAACAGCTATTAAAGCTACAAAGAAATGTAATCGATCTATATTTTGCATATTGACTGCTACACTTGCCAAGATACACCTTCCTATACTGATGCTGTCACTGTCCATATTCCATCAGCAGTAACACCCTCAGCTTCCCTCCTCATGGATGGAGCAGTGGAAGGGGAGCTAATATAATTTGACACCCAGGCTGAGCCAGAATCTGCAGCAAAAGCTAGCTTACATACTTTGAAAAGGTTTAGCAGAGGTTCTTCCCCACCTCCCTGACTAGTGGGGTTATATAAAAGACTTTTTAATATTAAAATATTTCCTTTTTTCTATGTGGTCTTTAAAATAAAGCCTCTGGGGCTGTTAATATCTCTGATGTTGCTGCTTTGAAGACTGCATAAAATGATTTTAAAGGAGAAAGCTTTTAAAGGAATCGTCCATTTTTAACATAGGCAATCAATCTGACTTTGTAGCTCTAGATATAAGTGGAAACTTTGATATAACACAAGTTAAAGGCAAAAGATTTTACATGACAGTTTGAACAGCGTATTTCTCTCTGCTGAACTTTCATTTGTTAGGATTTCGTTTAGTGAAGGATGCTCTATAAAATTGCAACTATATCACTGCATTTGACTGTAGATTGTTAAGTGAAAAGGATTTTATTCTGCCTTTTATGTAGTTAATTCAATAAAGAGAAAAATGAGCCTTTTCTACCTAGTAGCGAGGAATCCGCAAGCATTTTAGGACATTAGCCCCTGTGTCAACATGAAAGGAAAAAGCAGGTGCATTAAGCAATATCTTTTTTAGAAAGCCCTGAAAAATGTCTAATAAAAAATGTAAAAGATGTTTAAATTGACTTCAGTCTATAGGGACTTATTCTTATGTGTTGCTGTGTGGAAGAGTTTAGTGTGAAAAGCTTCCTGTTTTGCAGCACGGTTTCCTCATTTCAATTTCTGAGAATTAAAAATAATGCTTATACTTTGAATTATGAGACTTTTTCAAGATTTTGCAAAAAACAAAAAGACCGTGGGTTAAATGAATAATGGGTGAGGTGTGGGCATTGGGGGGTGGTATGAGATTTTTATGTTGTACATCAGAAAGATCAAACAATGCTACAAAGAAGGAATCACAGTGATAAGAGTCCCTAGTCTGACTGATGGGACAGTTTTTTTCTTCCTGGGGAAGAAAATTTTAACTTTTCTTATGAGAACCTGGAGTTCACAGGACCTATAAATCTACCACTGGGCACGACCTTTGATCATGAGAGGAAGGCCTTTCACCTTTGTTTTAGGCCAGTGGTTCCGTCTTCAGTCTAAGAAACTTCTTAGCATCGAAAAAAAAATCAAAAAGTTTCTTCTTTGACAAATGACAGATTCCAGTATAAAACTGTTTCATTCAAGCTATTCTATTCCACCATCTATAACTGAGTTCCACATCTTGGTTGCCCCCAGGAGTTTGTAGAAACAATAATACCATCACCACAGAAGAACTGGGAGATGGATTTCTTATTTACAGATGAATGAATCATCTGTTATTGTTGAACTAAACTCAGTCTGCTCTTCTAGCACCTTTTCTGTCCTTTCCCATCACTTTTCCAACCTTTTTGTTATTTACTTTTCATCCAAGATAATAATATTTAAGTACTGATTTATCTTAAAGACATATTTTGGGGAATTTTACGTTCGTTACTCTAAAGAAAGAAATATGATGTTGACTGCATCTTTCCAAGTGGAAAAGACATTATAATATGAATTCTGTATTTCTACATCTTTATATCTACACAGGTGTATAGCTATCACTGGGGACCATATTTCTCTTATGTCTGAAACTATTTTTTGCGTTTATGATACTACAGCTGCTTAGATTGCTTATTTCCTTCCATGTCTTTGAGTAATTTACTTTTTGCCTTAGAATCTTTCTTTTTAGTCTACAAGAGACTTGTGGTTTTTATATGACTTAGTAACATCGTATAAGCTAGATGTCATATAGGAAGGCTTATACCTTTGAAACATGAAAAGTAAAGCTTTACAAATATCCACATGGGCTAAACAAGCTTTCTGGTTTCACATCAGAAGTCTATGGTTCTTATGTGATGTCTGAAAGTTTTAAGCTCATAATTTATAGAGAAACAATATGACTATAACATATAATTAAATTTTGAGCCATTATTCAATTCTTTGACAATCAGATTTTAAGGCAGAAATGTTAATCTGTCTGATACTGTAACAGAACTCTTAGAAAGACAAGCAGTCTTTCCCAAAATGCAGTCTGCTGTAATTGTTATATCTGTCCATATTTGATCCTGATCCATATTTATACTTGATCCATACTTATTTATACTTGGTCCATATTTATACTTGATCAATTTGTATTTGTGTTATATGGAAAGATTCCCATTTATCTATTTCAAAAAAATCTCCTTTGCCGTTGTTGACGAAGAAGCAGTATCCAGCTAGCCAGTTCAGGACTAGTGAGAACACCTGAATAGCAAGTGCTTCTCAGCTGAAGTTGCAATCCCTGGTCCAAGTTTACCCCTTTGCAATTCAAAACAACATCTGTTTCAAAGTGTGTGCTGCCTGTAAGACAAAATTGTTACCTTTGAAAAAAGCTGAGTCTTTTCCCCTTCCCCAAACACACAAATGCGTGTGTTTGTTAATGCAGTTGGGTACATTTGAGGAAACAATAAAGGCCAGTGAAACAATAAAAATCTCCTGTGTCCCACCCAGTGCCCCCCAGTTCTTTGGAATTAACCTCTGATGAGCAGAGTGGTGGTGTTTCCAAGGCACTGTGGAGTGGGGTCCTGTTCCCATGATTACTCTCCCAAATTGTGTCACTGGGTTAAGCCCGGGGGTTGCTGGCTTAGCTGGTTGAGCAACCTGGTCTAGTGGGAGATGTCCCTGCCCATGGCAGGGGAGTTGGAACTAGATGATCTTTAAGGTCCCTTCCAACCCAAACCATTCTATGATTCTATGAAGCAAGTCTTTATCCCAGCACGGAGTCAGGACACAACAGAGGAGGGGAAAGCTGGAAGGTCCTTGCAGTCCCGTGGTCAAAGTGTGGATCTGCAGGTCACAGACAGATGTGAATGGAGTCAGTGTGTTGGTTCAGCTGGTGACTGACACTTGTCACAGGAAAAAAGGTAGGCATCCCAAGGTGTTTAATTTACCCAAAATACTAATATCTCTCACAGTGTGGAAGGCCAGAGAAGACAGCTAAGACAAGTTAGCAGGCCAGTGTAACAAAAATTGCCATTACATGTTAGAGACATTGAAATCATGTTTCTCTGATGCTGATTAGCTCGAAGGCCTCATAGCTCTCGTGCTGCACAAGCTCACTGGGGCAGGGAAGGGGCATTCCTCCTGCGCTCCTTTACCACTGCCTTCAGGAGCCAGCTGCTTTCTGGTGGCAGGTCTTGGAGTGTGGATTTAGAATCATATAATCATTCAGGTTGGAAAAGACACTTGGGATCATCGAGTCCAGCCATCAGCCCCACTCTACAAAGTTCTCCTCTGCACCATATGCCCCAACACCACACCTAAACTACTCTTAAACACATTCAGGGATGGTGACTTGACCACCTCCCTGGGCAGCCTATTCCAGTGTCTCACCACTCTTTCTGTGAAGAATTTTTTCCTAATGCCCACTCTAAACCTACCCTGTTGCAGCTTCAAGCCATTCCCTCTTGTTCTATTGCTGATTGCCTGTAAGAAGGGACCAGCGCCAACCTCTCTACAATGCCCTTTGAAGTAGTTGTAGAGAGTGATAATGTCTCCCCTCAGCCTCCTCTTCCTCCAACTAAACAGTCCCAGCTTCTTCAGTTGCTCTTTATAAGATTTATTTTCCAGGCTTTTCACCAGCTTCGTTGCCCTCCTCCGCACTCGCTCCAGCACCTCGATATCTCTCTTGTGTTGAGGTGCCCAGAACTGGATACAATACGCAAGGTGTGGCCTCACCAGTGCTGAGCACAGGGGAACAGTCACCTCCCTGCTTCTGCTGGTCACACTATTTCTAACACAAGCCAGGATACCATTGGCTTAGTTTTTGATTCATGGCATCCAACGTGTCACCCAGGATTTATGCTATGTCAAGGGGATTGTATTCCTCTGTTTAAAGGGCCTGTGAAGAAGGGCTTCATGAAAGTCAGGCACTCTGTTGCATTAGTGAATGTTTATTGCTATTCTGATAGGTACTTTAGGTATCATAACTTCTGTCAGACCCAAGCTCTGTGCAGGGAGGCATAAATATCCAGAGGAAGGCAGCTTGCAGATCCGCTCCCCACGCTCTCTGGAGTGGGACTGGGCTTGCACGTAAGCACAGCAACTGTGAGCATCCCCCCTGCTGGGACCTCAGGGGTGACATAAGGATGTGGAGAAATTTACCAACACAAGTCTTCAGCTCAACACACCATTTGGAAAGATGCAGGAAGGAAAAGGAGGAAAATGGGGAAGATCTGCCCCGTTGTAGAGGAAGCTTTAGGATTACGAAGATGTTGATTTAACCTTGTGTTGTCATTCCTTGCAGCCACTCCAGCTGTCCCAGATTCTGACCATTCACCTAGAAAAAAACAATTTTCAATCAGTATTGAGGAAGCCATACTTGAGAGATTAAGAAAGGCCTTTTTCTCTCATCTCTGGATGTACTGAAGTCATGTCAGACTGAGCAGAGAGCAGAAATAGAAAATATAACGTGTCCCTCAGCACTGAATAATTTGCATGATTTATTTAGCATCTTCTTTGCCAAGTGAGAAAATAACTCATTATTGCCCTTTTTCCTCTGAAATACTGGTGCTTGCCCTGCTATCTCAAAGTAGCCGTGCAGGGTGTACCAAATACAACAAGAACTATTTTACCAGATGTTTTCAGCTTAACATGAAACAGAGACTGGCTCTTTGTTTTCCTAATGTGCTGGCGTGCGCTCTGCTCTCTGAGGGGAATGAACTTGGAACCAGGTTAGTCACTCGCTCGTAGATGAAGCGGGGTTAATATTCAGATGAAAATGAAAATAATTACAGTTTGAGTAGATCAAATTTCTCAGAGTATGAAATAATATACTGAGCAAAAGCTATAATTCACACGGCACAGTCACCCACTAATGACATTTCTAGGTTGTTTCTGAGTGATTTCAAGACACTGTGCCATAAAATCTTAATGCGTTTTATTAGAATAAGCATGTGTTTTATATGTAATGATTAACAAGCTCCAGGGTATGAATGAAGCAGTAAGGGGCTTTCTTAGAGCACTTTTGCTGCGTGATTTATTGTGCCTTGGAAATATTTTTCAGAACTGACATTCGTGAATGATAAGTAATTTTTCTGCCTGGTAATGTGGCTGGAAACAAAACCATGCAGAAAATAATGTACTTCTGTGTTGTACAAATGCAGTTAATAGTCTATTACAAGAAAAAAAGTATTCTCAAAAAAAATTATTTCATGTCACAATATGCAACTGTTCAATACACCAACTGATCTTGCACAAAGGGAGTCCTGCGATGAACGTTTTGATTGTTCTTAGATAAACAAGAAGCAGCATTACAGATTTCATAATGACTCATAACAGAGTAATGTATTCATAGTAAGTAAGCTGTTGGGATCTTTGAAGAAGCTCAGGGCTCAAATTTTATATGCATTAGAAATGTTTTCCTCCATTTTGATGGAGTGAAGGAGCAGTGAGTAAGGTACAAATGGCCTCTATGATCAGTTAAAAGTATATCAGCGGAGTTGTGAGAAGTTGTTGGGCAGGCTCCTGAATCAACGGCTCCCCCAGGACCATGCAGAGCATGGGAGGAACGTGGCCAAGGTGCAAAGGTTTAACGTTTCAGAGTGGTGAACTCTACTCAATGCCTAGTGTCTTGGCGTGCGGTTTATTAAGCAGCACAGATAAATCTTTGAATACTTCTATGGGATAACTGAATTTTACTTATCCCTCTGAGCAAAAAGAAAAATAATTTGCTTTTTACTTTCTTGACTCTTCATTAATCTACTGAATAGATTCATATGTACTCACTTCCAGTTCCCATACAATATCTCCTCCCATATGAACTCTCCCCATTACTCCCACGTTCTTGCTAGCTCATGCCAGTTGCCCCCCATCTCACTGCTACTCAGATCACAAAAGTTGCATTTTCCAGTTTACAGGCATTCCTGTTTCAGCCATCCCTTTGATTTTTGTACCCATCACTCCTTCTCAAGCCATGTCTGGTTTTTGTGACTTTGATACTTCCGATTAAAGCTATTCTGGAGAACACTTTTCTTAAACTCTCCCAGCAAGCTGGCCTGGCTCATGGGCTGGCCTGTGATCAGCCAGAGCAGCCTTGCAACCCTCAAGAGATGGAGAAAGTAAGAATAATCTCATTACCTACTACTCACTGATCACAGTCTCAGCTGGACTTCATGGCTAGTGATAACTGGGGCCCAGATCTAGTGTGAGCAGATCTGATATAGGACTGGATCACCCTCTGGTGATGTTCAGGTGTGTTCCTCTCTCTCCACTGTCTTGAAACGCTAGCTCTTACTTCAGCTAAATTAGTTCTGTTCAGAGCTTTTGAGTGCTGGAAATCTAAACAATGGGTTTGTCCCTGCATAAGGTGATCATGCTGGATATGAGCCAAATAATATTAATTATTATTATTACTACTCAGCGGACTTGATATTACATGGGAATATCAGCTCTCTACCAAAATAAGCATAGTCTAGGACTTCAATAAAGCTGAATCTTCATAATCCATGTGCTGGTCATTGTGGAATATGATGATCTAATTAAAATGTGCTTTGCACCTTTCTGCTCTTTTGTGTTAATCTGCCACGGAGCTCCAGATTAATTTGACTGTTTACATGCTGTAAATCCCACAGTGGGTTTTGCCTTTGTGGGACTTTGATGTTCATGCAAAGAAGCCACTGAGTCCTGGAAAGTCAAGGCTGTTTAATTTTATTGAGATGCCACAACACTGAGGTTCAGGTGGTTAAACCAGTTATTTTATTTGAAAAACTTAGGAAAACTCGCAGCTGTGACACGGTATCTCAAAGACTCCGGCTTTAATGAGAGGCATGCAGATGTCTGTTATTCAAAGCACGAGATAATCATCAGCGTCTGAACAAATTCAAACTGATATCAGCTTCTGCTCATTTTATTATGCAATTTCCACTTACTCCATCTGTCACTCATATTATAAAAAGGAGAGGCATTGATAAAATAGCGGATTTACAGGCTTCCTGAAAATAAAACCTCAGTAACCAAACAGTGGCATCTGGTTTCCACAACCGTTGATGAGAACCATTGTGATCTCTTTCTTACCACAGGCATGATCCAAAGCATGTTGAAATCTGACAAAAGCTTCTCCGTTCTTGTAGTCCAAGCCGGTGCCACTGACTCCTTGAAGCTACTGCAGTATAAAAACTGGCTCCACAATATGTTTCTCTTACAATCTTTATAAACTGCACTTTGATGCTTCTGACTTGTATCTGAAAATGTGCCTGCAAATTAGACATCACAAATGCATTAGTAGTGTAATTGGGTTGCATAGCAGGTATCCTGCACAACATTTTTCATGTCTAGAAAAGAAAATTAGGACCCAATGCAATTTTTTAATGTCCTTAAGAAGATCAGAGGGAAAAAATAAACTCCATTAATAGGACACTTCAGTATCACAGAACCAAGGCTTATTCTGCCTCTTTGCACATTTACAGTGCCAATTCATCACTTCGACTGGGCTACATATGATAGAGAGAGAGCCTAGAAATGAAAGAACATCCATTAAACCCATTCTCCCTCCTAGTAATACTCAAAATCCTCTGATGGTGCCACCTCAGTGGCTGCAAATCCCCGGTTTCTGTGCTAAAGAGCCCTGAAACGTATCCAGACACAAGGAAGCGACAGCCCTGTGTCCTGATCCTGCTAGGGGGATGGAGAGGGACTGCTTTTACCCACTGAAACATGGTCCATGGGGGCACATGAGGCTGATGGAGAGGGTTATAGTTCACCAACGGCCTGCGTGATAACAAAGACTCAATTCTCTGCTGGAAGTTCAAGACAGGAAAGGGGGAGGGGAGGGAAGAAAGAGAGGCAGAGCTGTTTGGAGCAATTCGTTCACTAATGAACTTCTGGGGGAGGACAGCAGGGACCTGGCTGCGCTTGGGTGTTCTGCTTGAGACTAAGCAAACATTTTCCCTTTCCTTTACAAAGATCTTAGGCTTATTGTATAATACACTAATAAGCATTGCATTAAAATAGTTGGCAAAACAATGCCAAAACCCAATGCGTTTCTCCCAAGAGATTAGGGAAAAATCTAACTCATCCACTCTGCACACCACAACATCTCCTATAAAACTGGGCACACAACTATTGCTCCTCATCCGCACTGTTATTCGCCTTGCTTGGATGCAGTGATTTGACCTAATTTAGCCCCGTCCATCCAATGCCCCCCCACAGTGTCACAAGGCAGAGAGCAGGGCTGCTCACCAAACCAGCTCACCTCCGGCACGGCCCACACACCACTGCCTTTTAGGAAAGGTGCGGCTGTGCACCACATCCATAAGAGGATCACAATAATCTCCTTGACTATAAAGTTGATGTCAAGCAGCAGCATTAACTCTTTTTTTGCTGTTGAGGTGAGGAAGGAGACCTACAAATAAACTCTTTGGAGATTTTTTTTCTGACATAAGCATTTCATTTGCTCCCTGGAGAAAGCAATATTTTTCCCAGGAGCTGAAATAGGATTTACTGTATATTAATGTCTTATTTTTTCTACTCTTCACCCTTAGCTTCTTCCATCTGTATTAAATCAGCCGCACTGGCTGACTTAAAATGTGTCAGCTAAGATTTTTCTGTACTGAAACTCCAGAAAAACTAGTCTTATTAAAATAAAAATGACAGGTTAAAGCAAGAAACCTTGCAATGATTTTCTTTTTCTTCTACTGTGGGCAAAATTGGAATTTTTCATGACTGTCTGCTAAGCAAATGCCTTATGCATTTCATTTCTTGCTGATGAGTAGCAGCCACCAGTGCCCCGCTGCCAAGCAGGGACTGAGTCAACCTGTTTCTGGACAGCCCCACCTTGAATTTTCTCCTGGAAATTGCTGTTAAAGAGATCATCCACTTTCCCATTGCTCCTTCAGTAACTGGGGAGGATGAGTGACAACTGAGAAGGTAAAAGGGGGCCACAGAAATCGCTCTTGTTTTCCACAGGATCTGCGTGCGGGCAGCCCCTTTCCATGAAAATGTAGGATTTACATCCCCCATTAAATATGCAGGGCTTTAGTTACCCCATATAAACCAAGCTGCAGTAGCCCCATGGCGAGCACTTTACCTGCCACAAATGCAAAACAGTTTGACTTACCTTGACCTTCTCTCATTGTCTCTCCCACTGGTGTGAGGCAGATTATTCCTGCAGGCAGCTCACTCCTACCTTCTGAGCCAAACTGATATTTTAGTAAAATATCATGCCACCTTTGTCTCTTCCCACTCCCATCAGAAAGCATCATTATTATGCCTCTGTCTGTAAAAGCATCACCTGTCTGAGGAAAGGGGTTTGGCGAGGGAATTTCTTCGTGGTAGTGATAACAGACCAAGGGGTGTCTTTGTTTTCAAATGCTGGAGAGAATTAAAAAAATAAAAAAGAAAAGATTGCATAGCATTCACTAAAGCAAAAGGGCTTCTTAAAAAGGGCAAGCTGCAAACTGAGGCAATACCAGCCCGGAGAACACTTCAGAAGAGAATACAAATCCCAAGTTCTCTGTTCCCTTTTTTTGTGGACCCTGCTGACAGGAGAATTTTACTGACATTCATCTTCATCATTCATTTGCAACTTTCACCTTCTGCATTCAAGAGGCATTTTGACTGACAGAGAAACGCGAAATGAGACAGATGTACTCACTGGGGAAGGCTTATATATAATTGAACATGTAAACATTTGCAAGCCGCTGTTGTTTTTACGATTGTATGAATAACATCGTCTTGACTTGTGCTCATAGGCCTGTCAGGAGCTATGTAGAGCTGGGTACAAAGCAGCTCTCCCCGAATTCACAGCTTAGCAGCCTCTGGGCATGCAGCGAGTGCCAGTGTGTGGTACTTAGTGCAGCCCTGCTTCGAGGCATCACATCAGGGAGGACACCAGAAGGTGGGCGTCAAAGATGCCGTTTGCCACAGCTCCACAGAGGAGAGATGAGCTGTACCCACCACAGGGACTTTATGTTTCAAACTCTCCACCCAACTCCTTTCTTATGGTGTGAAGAGTCAATAAAGTAAGTTGTTTGTGTTCCTGTGCCATTCTGCTTTGGGAAATATCCAAAATCAGCCAAGTTAGTGTCAGGCTAATGACAGGGGAGCCCTCAGAAGGCCTGTCTTGTGACAGTTCATAAGGAATCAGAAAATGTTGCCCTTGTGCAGCTTTGCAAAGGACTTTTTTAATGCATGATACAGTAAATCTATTTGATGATTGTCAGCAGTGTATTTTCCTCCCTGCTGCTGGCTGGGAGGAGCTTCCACCCAAATGAGATTCGGAGGGATCTTCTCCCCCAATCGGAGTAATGAGTTCTGACTTTTGATAAGGCTCTTTGTGAGTACAGTGCCTGCGCTCAAAAGGAATACTGCACGGAGACCACCCTTCTTGCCCTGGGAGTTAAGCTCTCTTTGGTGGTATACATCCCTCACCATGGCAATGGGAATTGAATTTTCCGCTCCCTGAGCTCTCCTGGATACTTAAACCAGCCTCATGTAATACTATTGTGGCCAGTGTCATTGCACCACTGAAAACTAAATGAATGAATAAATTAGAGCCGTGGCGTTTTGGATTGCTGAATTGCATCCAAGCTTTTTATGGCAGTCATGAACTCCTTTTCTGATGACAGATGGAATGATGCTTATTAGGCAGTTAGGCAGATCATTGTAACGAACGAACGCAAGGAGTACAGTAGCAAGGCTGTATATCAGAGAACTGAGAAGGGATTATCTCTTAAGAAACCTCTTTCCAACACCAATTGCCTTATGACTGCAGGGCCCCTTCGTATTACACAACAGTTTATTCTCTCTTATTGATGCAAGTAAATCTCAGTTTATGGCTCCTATCACAATCTTTTCCTCCTTGGCCTTTTAAATGCCTTAAATATAGAAGCTATTCTCATCTTCTTGAAAGTTTGTGCTCCTTCAGCTTTCAGGTTTCATTCTGCTCCTATTTCGTATATTTCTGAATATCCCTCAATGTCACATTTGCAGTGCTCGGTTCCCTCTTGGTCTCGTTTCTGTGCAGTTCTCTACAAGGCTTTTTCCTCAGCCTCACTTCCTGCGTTGCTCCACAGCCATGGGCAGCATTGCATGTCCCCTCGGCTCTGCTCACACCTCCAGAACTTGTTCAGGTGCCAGATCACTGTTTGGATGCCCCTTCTTCCCTTGATGGACTGGACTCCTGACCTGTTTGGGTTGTTTTTCACAGAAGGCTCAAAACAAGCTGAATTGGACTCGGGTTTCATCATGTGTCAAGGCTGATTTGCTGGCTACCTGGGAGGAGGTGGTTCTCTGCCCTTGGTGCAGCACTTATGTTACCCATTAGTACACCAGCTTGGAGGGTTAATGCCAGCAGAATAATAACCCTATAAAAGCAGTGATTTTTTTTTAATTTATTTATTTTTCTGCCAATGTACCTTCCAGAACTGGATCATTTTAGCCTGAAATTGAATGAGGGAAGGAGCAAAAAAGGGGAAAGAACACATAGCTGGGAATGTATGGATTGTCCAACTATGCCTTTAAGTGATGGCTCAACATTAGGTCTACTCAGTTGTGACATGAAACTCACTCTAAAGTCATATTTTGTGGGCCGTTAACCAGCATAAGAGCAGGCTGCTTTGGGGAGGAGCAGGCCCATTGGCTGCTCCTCATATTGCCACCTCTGCCTGTTAGTGCAGCTGGTCACACACCTCACGTGATGAGCTGGAGCTCCTAGAAATCAACCTGGGGGGGAAAGAGAAGACCCATTGCTGATCTCTCCATGTGGCCATGGAAGCAGCACTGAACATTTGCTGCTGCTACTCAACATGTGGTGTTTGGTGAACATGAGGATGGGGACAAGCTGAGTCTTTGTTGCCTCAGTGGGAACTGAAATGTTAATGTAGTAGGACAGAAGACTGTCATGCAGTATTTGGAAGCAACGTTGTCATCATGTATATATATATAAAATTGTTCTAGGAGAGCTCTTAAGTGCAGATGTGTTTTCCCGATGAGGCACAAATACAAGCCTCCTCTTAACTGTTCCCTTGAAGTCAAACCAGAGCAATCCATTTGGCTGTGGAACAGTTGCCCCAGGAAAGTCATAAACCTTTATTACTCGGAGACCTTTGAAAATGGACTGGACACACTGTGGCATTCAGCACAGATGAAAGAAGCGTGCTTCAGGGAACAAAGTACAACAGACGACCTCAGGGAATGAACTGCACCTTGTGTGGTGGGGACTGGATGCAGATTGTCCTTTTCTGCCTCCCCCTCGTGCAGCTCTGCTGGATCTGTTAGGTTCAGAGACCTAGAATACAGTGATGTGATGCAAGGTACAGTGGCACAGTTTTTTCATTTTTTGTCAGATTAAGCTGGTTTAAGTATTTATCACTTTCTGACCTCTCATTCCCAAATGTGTAGCACTTTGTCCCGAGGAAATAAAAAGGGAAGAAAAAAATGCTTATTTTCTGCCTTATCAGTTCCCAAGCAGTCACATAAATGCTTGTGGTGATATCCTGTGGGGGCAGTTGAGGAAGAAGTGATGATGGGAGAGTTGTGAGCAGAAGGGTGCAGAGAGGGAGAAGGAAGACTTTTAAGCCATCCTCAGTCACAGCCAGGTGGGCAGATGGCCTCATTCCAATTCCTGTTGCTGATCTTGTAGAAGTTACCCTGATAGTACTAACATGTTTTTCAGGGGGCAAATTCAAACCCAGACTGTAAACACCAGAAACTCGTCTTGATTAATTTTTATGTGAAAGCTGATTTCCAGGGATGTTTTAACCCAAAATAGCAGACGTTTACAGTATCACGTTCTGTTGTTGTTGCTGCCTGCAAACTGCAAAAAGCATCTCATATTTAATTTATGTTTATTTCACTTATTTAAAAGCAAACAAAGGATGGATTCATAAATTGTGAGGTAGAGTATCATGTCTTTAACTGACATTTTTGCATTGTTTCCCAGGGACATGTTGTTCCCTACTGAGGCAGGTAGCTGCTGAGATTATCATAAGTGGAGGAGCTAAATGAAAATATACCATGGATTTTGTTAATTCCTGGAAATGCTGGATTTTTCAGTGCATTGGAGTATACCTGCTTATCACATCCTCTTGCCAGTCCCTATGGTTTCTACAAGAGGAACACGTACCCGTATCTCAGCCTCTTCAGATCACAGCTTGATCTGCTAGGTTAAATGGCTAATTGAAGGTAAGTGCTTCAGTGCACATTAGTCAAACCCAGTAGTTAAAATGGCAGATAATTTCTTTGTAGCTGCACACAAAGGCAAATGTCTGTTTCTTTTGTTCACGACTGTTCCCCCAGCCACCTATGAAGGGCTTCTGATTTAATTGCATAATCTAGCAGGACTCAGTGGCGGGGCTTTAACTTAACTGTATCTAAGGTATTTGTGTTATACAACCATCTTTATTCTGCCCCTTTTCTGTGCACTCGTTCCACATCTGTGTGAAGCCATATGGAGATATTGGAAGATGCTGTCTTCCAGATGTCTGCTGGAATCTCAGGCTGTGTAATTAGCTGTGGCCATCTAATGAGGTTGTGGAGAGGTGTCATTTAGTGACTGAGGCTTGGTTTTGGTGCCAACAGTGGCATGTTCAGGCTCCTGCAGCCCGTATCACAGGCTAGGAAAGTAGCCATGCCCACTCGTCCTGGAGCAAGGACTGTGGTGGGTTCTGCCCTTGGAAAAGTTTGGCTTCTTTATTTGCTTGTTGGTTTGATTTTTTCTAAGTGTTCGTCTTCCATGTTAAACAGGAAGACAGAAGGAAAGAAAGTTGAATGAGTTTAAATCCAGCCCAAATCTGAGAATAAAATTACGTGATTCACCCAGTTGTTTGTTTTACTTTTGTTCTGTATTGAAATAGTTCAAACCTTGTGTGAACACCTTCCTTCCTGCTGCCCTCTGTAGCTCAAGGTCTCCAAGCACCATACGGAGCAAGAAATCCCTGTGCATTTTGGAATGATTATCCCCTATTCTTGTATGCAAGAGAAGGCTTCAAGGGACAATATGAATAATGTAATGGTTGCACAGAGTTCCCTGGTGGGGCAAAAGTTGGATGTAGCCTCTGTGACTCCCCAGGTCTCTGTAGCGCTCTTGGTAACATTTCTCAGTCATTATAGTTTCAGGGTTTTTTGCTTCAGAAAGCAGCATCATGTCAATTCAAGACAAAAATAAAGCAATCCACCAGGACATTTTATGTGTATATTCAACCCCATGTCTTTCCTGAGTTGCTCACTCTGGTTTTTGAATCATACCAGCTCAGAGACAGTCAGAGCTGCTTTGCTTTCCTCCAGAGCCTTGACCTGAGCTCTAGCAGTGTCTGGAGAAAGGCAGAGCAGGCAGGGTGAAATGTGCTCTTTGGGCCTTGGCCCTTTTTGCTTCATTACCGTGAAAAGCCTATAACTGAATATCAATTCATTTGTATTCAACCTGGCTGTTCTGCTTCCAGACCTCCTTTCTTGTCTGCAGCTGACAGGATGTCACGAGGAAGTGACAGGGCAGTGACAGTTTGTGTGTCATGGTCCACTTCTATTTGAACTTGATTTTTATCTGGTAATGAATCAAGCCACAGGAGTCCAGTCTGGGAAAAAAAAAGAAAGTGTCCCAAGGAAGCAAGCTGAGGCTAGAAAGTTTTTCAGTCCATTTGGAAGTAAGAATGCATTACAATGTGCTTTTTCCCTCCATACCAGACCCCTATATTCTCACAAGGTAGACTGGGCATAAAAGGGGTTTTGCATTATTTATTAGTGTGCCTCTGTCACACATAATGAGGGCTATAAAGTATGTAAGAGTTTATAATTGGTGATCTGCAAGAAGTAATCCTAAGGGGGCTATGTAAGGATCAAATAAATTATGCTTCATTACAGTAGTTATGCCAAGGATATTAGAAAATTGTTTTTAGTTGGAGGAAGAAAAAGAAGGGGAAGCAGAAAACCAAAAAAACCCTCACTGCTTTCCAGACGCACTTCTGTCAAAGCTTTTACGCTTTGAGGCAAGATTTCAGTCCTCCTCTTTAAAATTTGTGATGTGTTCATGATGCTAAATAAGCAGTTGCCAAGATACTTGTACAAATAATGCATAAATGGAGTTTATCTGAATTGTTTTATTAATAAACTTTACTGAAATCTCCCATGCATTTAAGAAGGAATCCCGGTTCCCTACTATCCGCCATTGGCACATCAGCTTTCAGAAATGAAACTTTTATCTCTTCTTCTCAGGGGGATATGAATGCCTGTCCCCCCTTTCCCAAATCTAATTATTGTTCTGATAATTCAGAGCAAGGATTCACTGGCAGTAAAATACAAAGAAAAAAAAGCGATGAGCAGCTGGTCCTGGAAGCTGTGATGGTATCATTTTAAAATGAACATTTACATTTCAGAACAGCCAGGACAAAAGCAATCCCCATGTTTCTGACTTAGTTATAGGGCTCTCCTCATGCTTCTGGACATATTTTGTGCTACAGTGGAGGTGCCCCTGGATTAGCTAAGTTAGAAAAAAAAGTCTTGTCAGATCCAGGAGGGAAGGAATATCCCTTTCCTTAAAGCAGTTACAGGGAAATATTCTAGTTTTAAATAGAAAGGTAAGGAAGGACAGAGTTTCTTTCATGGTACAATATACTCAGTTTTGAATAATTTCAGGCATTGGAAATCACTTGTAGAAATAGTGAGCTAAAGACCATGGCTAAAGCTCTGGCTTCACTGAAAGCAGTGGCCAAACTGATTGACTTCACTTGGGTTGGTTTTCCCCCACTAAATCTACTTGAATGGGTAAGGCTACAAGACTGGGCAAGGTTGCGTGTGCTTTTGTATGTTAAATTTAACGCCTTCTACAAGACTAAGAATATATCCCATACTCTTTATGGTGCCATGGTTGTACCAGCGCCTGTCCAAACTGTAAAATGAACTCATGTTTTGCAATACATTAGTAAAACAACATTTTGTATGGACAGAGTTGCATGAAAACTCTTGAAAGGAGGAGCTAACTCCAGGGACCAAAAGCAGGGGAGGGACTGCAGCCTCTGGGAGTAACTTAGATGAGCCTGCACACCAGAAACCCCAGCTCTATCTGCTGAATGAATAGCTCCATGAAACAGCTTTGGCTTGGTGGTTCTATTTGCATCACAGCAAACATAGGTCACTCATTTCATGTCCGAAGTATAAGTTGAGGGAATTTAAGCAAGGATCAGTGGCACAAGTCGTCAGCGAGGAGCTGGATGTCTCACAGGAGTCAGCTGGTTCTGAACAAAATATGCAAATAATGGTTAGTATACAAGGAGATTTGAAAATAAGGGACTTATCCTCTTCCTCCTTGAAGACTTAACAAAATGTCTAAGTGCCATCTTAGTTGCTTCTGCAGCCATCTAACTTCTGCTTAGTTGCTTCTGCAGCCATCTAACATTCCCCTTGTAGCCTGATCATTTTCTGTTTGTTTCCAATTTTTTCTCTCTCAGTCCTTGTAGGAGGTCCAGCCAATGCAATTTTTGCTCCTTAGCACTCACTACTCTTAGGTCCGAATAAGAATGCGCTCTTGTATCTAGCAATTGAATGCTCCAGTCACCAAATATTAATCCATTAAGCCAATGGTCTTGTAAATTGAAGCAGAAATATTAAGTGCTGGGGATGGCATCAAGGCGTTGATAGGCTTTTATCAAGGACAGCCTTTATAGCAAAGATGTACTTGACAAGTCTTCTGCTCCTCATAAAGCCTCATTTCTGAAAAGTTTTTAGGAAGAGAGAACAGTAATGAGCTCCAAGAGTCACACAGTTCATTTTAGGGTTTTGCTAGCTAGTGTTGTCATCACCTTCAAGGTCTGCATTAAATGCAGATTGATTTAACTCTCCTTTTGGTTTCTGATGGTTGAAAGCAATGAGGTTGATTCATTATTCAGCTGTTCTGATAGTATTCTGGCATTGCTTTTTGGTTTGAAGGAAAAATTCCAACAGGTTGTCAAAGCCAGCAGCTGCAGAAATCCTCTGGATGGAGAAGACTCTATGGAATGTCCAATTCCAGTGGGAAAAGCTGAATAAACTGGGACTGCTTAATCCATTGAAGAGAAGGGTGCTGCAAAGGGGGAGGAAAATAAACCGCTCTCTGAGCCCCAGTAGGGGTTTAGTAAAGTCAATGGTTTAAGGAGTGAACTTAAATTACCATAAGGAAGATGTACGTTGTACATGAAACGCTTCTGTTGCACATACAGAACCACGAGAGCAGATTATCTTAGAAGGCGGTGGCATCTCCCTTGTGAGAGGCTTTTTAAGAACAGATTAAACAAATATTTCTCTTGGAAGGTACAAGTAGAACTTACTCTGGCTTTGAGGCTGAAGGATGGATTGGATGACTTCTTGATATCCCTCCCAACCCAAGTTTCCAAGACTTTTTTTGTGTGTGTTTTAAGTATGCTTTCTGAATAAAAGGATTTCTAAATGATACAGGAGGAAGATGGGAAGCAAAAGGCTCTTGACAGGAAGAGCTGGAGAGTGCTGAGGTGTTACTCCATTGCCTTGGGATAACTCACAGGGTGGCAGGGAGAAGAGACTTTCAAAATGAGTCAAAGGTGGGTTCAAGAGCTCATTATAGGAGAAGCATACACTTCTACTCAGTTCTTGCCTCTCACACACTGGTCTTTGTTACCAGAAAGAGTTAACAATGTTTGAGATGTTGGTACGGTTGTCCATATGGATTCTCTCTGGAGATTATAAGCAGCAGCGCCAAATTTTTCTGAGCTGCAGATGTGCAATATATTTGTAACACACTGTAGCTCCTATCCAAAATTATGATTTATCACATTTTGTGGCAAACTGAAAAATGGAACCAATTTGAAGGAAAATTACTTGATAGAGTATTTTTTCCTCTGCAAATTGGGTCAGTTACTGAGTTTGAATGGCTTCGGTTAGAAAACACAGAAAATTCCATATTTTCCATCTGTTTTTACAGATAAAAAATATCCTTTCCTTGGGTGTGTCACATGAAGCAAACCTTAGAGCATAAAAGAATCACGCAAAACAAAACACACACAATCTGACAGTAAGGAAACAGTACTTGGAGTGCTACATAGTTCTCGTTGGAGCTGTGCTGAACCTTACCATCTCTCTTATTGAAAACAAGGTAGCCAGAAATGGGGTAATAGTTGTTTTTAGTTCGATTGAGGATGCCATAGAAATTATCAATTTCACATGGAGTCTACTATTGCTTCGATTTGACTCCATTTCTTTTGATTTTAAACTATAATTCAACACAAAGGCAAACTGCATGGAGTATACCTTTGTTCATGTGTGGATTAATTCACATGCTCGGCTACGTGCTCTGCAAATAGCCTTGTGGATGTGGAGGGTATTAAAAAAGCTGCTGAAAAGTGCTGCAGCTACAGCAGCAAACAATAAATTAAACTGACCTCTCCTTCACCAGTAACCCATGGATTTCACAACACTTAGCTGTCTATGACTTAACTATCAGAGAGCTCTACACTGTATGGTGAGAGATGCTTCTGATGGCTGAGGCCTGTGATCAACAAAGCTGGTGTGTATGTTTTTTCAGAGTTAGAGCCTGTGAAACCTGTGAAGCACCAGTAAGAACAGTATAAAGGAAAGAGTGATTCTCAGCCATGCTTGGTGTCTGCCACTGACTTTTAGAGCATTGCAGCAGTTTATCTTACTATTATTTCCTAGCTAGGGAAGAGGGTTCCAAACCCACTTGATTTGAGGGGTCTTACAGACTCTCTAGTTGAAATGTGGTTCCATTAAATCTTTTTTTCCAGGTATAGACTTCCTAATAGTGTGTATGAACTTGCTTGGAAGTGCTCCTTAGTTTGCCAGAGGATCTGCTGACCATGTACTTAAAGTGCTACTCTGATGTCAAGAGTATG
Organism: Pedionomus torquatus; assembly: GCA_013398155.1. Lineage (NCBI taxonomy): Eukaryota > Metazoa > Chordata > Aves > Charadriiformes > Pedionomidae > Pedionomus > Pedionomus torquatus. The sequence continues at coordinate 118,474 of VZRU01005395.1, read as the reverse complement.
GCTGAAGTTTTACTAACATGTGCAGTGCTTGAGCTTCCAGTGATCCTTGGACAGCTCAAGTGAAGTAAAACAAGCTGAAAAAAAACCTGGTATGCAATATTCCCTCACTGGATGTAATGCTTTGCATCAGTTCCAGTTCCCCTCTCACTTTGGGAATATGCCACTGAAGTGAAGGAATTGGCTGAACATCTTTGTTGCTTTATCCAGCATCCACACAGTATTGTTTTTCACAGATCAGTGAACTAATAGATGTGGAAAAGCAATTCTTTGGCATTTAATCCGTGTCTGAATATTTCAGAAGGCTGGGACAATCTAAAGGAGAAATCACTGGAGCGGTGCTCAGGAGTCTGGATGCTGCAGACTTTTCCTTAATGCTTGCAACAGCCTGGGTCTGACCAGTTTGAACTGAAAAGATATAGCAATGCCTGTCCATTTACCCATTATTCTGCTTTGGCATCTTCACTGGCAGAGGATGTATTTCTTTCGTCGCCTCCTCATGATCCATCATGACATCAGTTCACATACTGGGAAATCCTTCATGCGTGGACCTTCTGCAAAAGCTCTGGGTAGTTTTGCCCCATCTTCCAGTTGCTATTGAAACTCATATTAAAGGAAAGGATATGCCTTATCTCTATGACAACATGGAGAACTATGTATTTTGGGAAGTTACTTGTTAAACTACCTTTTATTAATTGCAGTAGGCACCCTTGTGTTTCTAATGGAGTGATTTCTATTTAAATACACTATGTCACATGCCATATGCTTCTCTAGACTCTTTGAACTGTCAAACACTTGATTCTGAGCCACAAAGCAATGGAGTGAGCACACAGACGGGTTGTCACATAAAGAAGTCTGATGGCATGTGATAACACTCAGGCTTTTTCATATTTTTTCCTCCTATAAAGCTTATAATGTACAAGCAATGATTATGGCTTGCCAAACAAAAATGAGCTGATAGTCAAACTCCAGCATGTTTTCTGGAGTTCTTCAAGCATTTCAGTTCCACTCTGCAGTTTCACTCCATCTTTAACTGGACCATGTCATATCTTTTTCAGAACAAGAGGTGTCAATCATTTTGTTGTGTGATAAACTCTGAGAGGAATGATGTAGACACTCACCAAAGCTAGTTCTGAGTGGTCCAGCTGTATGGTAGCAGTTGAGGAAGATCAAGGCCATTTTGAAGCAGCATCTTACTTCCATAGAAATAACTTCCTTTTAAGGTAGACTACACAAGTTTACACCGAGGAGCAAGATAATTTTTCCATTAATATTCTCTTCTTCACTAACATTCAGCTAATTTCCTATACAGAAAGGCAGAATTTGTGACAGAAATTGAGATACTTGCATCTTAAGGGCAGAAGGAGGGCAGAAGGATAGAAGATCTGGGATAAAATAAAGTGTAGGTAACTTTGGGTTGTATTCAATTACAGATTCATACACTTTTTAAAGGTGTTTACAGTGCAGGCATTTTCCCTTGAGGCAGGTTTCCAAGCTCACATTAAGATCAATAGATATCTAGGGGGAAACTCATTAGCCTAAATCTAGATGCTTTGTACTGTTAGAGATACCCTAGGGTTTGTAAGACCTCTTAGTGCGCTGGAAGGTAGGACAGAGGGCATAGTGGAAACTTGCACTGCTCTAGAGAGGTATCTAGAGGCCAGGCCAAACAAGATACTGAGAAGCACTTTAACTGACAGAAGGTGACATATTTGGGTGGCTAAATCCCACTCTGATTCTATACTGATGATGAAGCACAATTCAGTCACTAACCTAGTGCCATTAGAGATGTCCTTGTTTATCCCACCTCCAGCTACTAGTCCAGGATCATCTGGCTTTCCCCATTGGCTCTCTGTCATGTCTGCCAGTCCAATGTGAATGTCTTTGCTTTCTTACAGTTAGGTGAAATTAAATGTGTCCTAGTCATAGACCTATGTTTATGTATTCTTTAGGATGAGGAAAATATCTTCTAGACTCCATCGATTGTGCTGACAAGGGTCTCAATTCAATTGCTGCTGCAGAGGCATCTCCATAGGTTTGATATGCCCTGTGCCATCTCAGATGCACCTACAAAAGAAAATTCGTGCTATTCTGGAACAGGAGCTGGTCTCCAGGTGAGCTACCAAGCTGAAATGCAAACAGACCTATGTGCACGCACATGAATAACTCAAGCTCCACCTGCCTTAAGTTGAGGTGCCTGAATGAGGGCAAAAGAGATTCTTAAAGTCTTTTTTTTTTTTTCTGCTGGAAGGGATGTTGAGAGGTCATATAGTTCAATCTTCTGCTTAAAGCAGGACCAATCCTGAATCATGACTATGATAACTTTCATGCTTCCAAGTATCCACTTAAACAAAAGCAGCCAGATCTGGCTTATCAAGACTGCTAGGTGTTGTGCCTTGTGTCTAAAAACTGGAGTATTTAGTCTTGATACTCCCCTGCTTACCTCATCCATGGGCACATAACCAGTGCATATTGCAGGAAGCTCAAAGGAGAAAACTTGGTGATGCTCAGTCTTTCATACCCAGTTGTCCACACTCAGCACTCATGGTTGAGAGAAATAGACATGGGCAAAGCCTTCTTTTTTCCCTCTTGATCTGAACCTCAGTCTCTCATCCTCTGGAATCTGTGGAGCCTCTATGTGAAGGACATGCTTTATACTTGGTACCAAATACTTGTATTGTCATTGGCTGAGAGGATGAAAAAGTAAGAGGGACTATGTTATCTGCTGGCAAGGGAATCAGCCTGGAGTCTCTGCTTCAGTGAATATCCACTCTTTAATCATTGGTATGTCCTCGAGCTACCCTCCACCTTGTCTCTGTGGCCAGCCTTAGCCCCAGTTAACCACAACAAATAAGATATAAATTGCATGGGCAGGTACCTGTTTCCTTGGATTTCCCTAAATCCTCTTGAATGTGAATGGTGCTGTATAATAATGTGTAATAAAAGAATTTTCAATGCAATATCCAGCTACACACTATAATTCAACAGCTTCTCAAAGGTCATATTACTTCTACTGCATACATGAAATAGGATTAAACTTTTGGATTCCTTAATGTCTAGTGCCAAGCCTGGTTACTGCTGCTTTATAAAATCTAGTTACAAGAGGTACTTTCAGGGTTGATTTTTGGTGGTGGGAACTGGTGGGAGTTGCAGCCTTCTGGAACCCCATGCACCAGCACCCCTTTTACAGGGCTTTGAAATTGGTGCTGGACCTTTCCTTTCTGTGGCAGCAGCTGCCACAACCCTGTCACCTGTCCTTTTACCAAATGGCTTTTACTAATTCACTTCCATTTAATAGCAACTCTGTGTTTCATTTCTATACTTTTCCTACTTCACTGTTTCTTTTGGGTTTCTCCCATCCCCCAGCCTCATTTTCTGAAGCCTTCAGTATTGCTTTAAAAACTCCCAGGGCCAAATAGAGCAGACAAAGCCATTAGCTTTTGGGTAGCAATGGAGCATCTCTGGGTGGGGAGATTTCCCCCTCTGCCTGAAGCAGCTCTGTAGTAATGAGCACACTGCCTTTGATCAAAGGAAAATCAAAGCAAAGTGATGCTTCATCTGCTGGAAAACTCCCATCTGCACCCTCTACTGTACTATGCCTGAAGTCAAGGAGAAAGTGAGAGCGGGTGACTCTTCCTTGACACAGCACTTTGACATGCTGGATGCTAGCAGGAATTTGTAATGCCTTTTTCAGGCTTCCTCTGCCACCGACCTGGCTTTTGGAGAGCTCTGGGAAGCAGCAGCAGGCAGGTGGCAGCTCTTCACCACGGCTGTTTGATGAGGCCAGGCAGTGAGCCCTCATGGTGTGGAGCAACCCAAAATAACAGAAAAAGTCTCATTTGAAGGACAGGGTCTGACAAGCAGGAGGAGGAGAGCTAAGCAAAGCCAAAAGCGTTGAATTAAAACTTGGTGATAAGAACCATTTGGGAAAGGGTGGTGGGGTTTTGCCCTTGCCTGAAACCCCATAAGTACTATTTCCATCACACTCAAGATGAAGCAGTATTGCTGAAGGGCAGGATTGGCAAAGCTGAAGCACTTTATTTTTTCTGTTTTCTGTTGTTGTTCTCATATTTCATTTTGTTCCCATCTAGAGTCCTTCTAACATGCTGCTATAGCAAAGTCTGTAGCACAAACACCTTGACCTTGAGCAAAGCTCTGAGGAGGAGTGGGAGAAAATTTGACACAGCATGCATGTGATTTCTTCATCTATGTGCCCCTGGGGACCCCTGCCTCCCCATTCAAACAGGGGAGTCCCTTATTGTCTTCATTCACATTATAGGAAGTTGTAGCCTCTCTCAAATGATGTACTCCCAGTTCAGACTCAAAAAGGAACCAGTCACATGTCCCAGGTTCACTGACTACCAAGGACTGTTGCCCGAAGTGTTGATCTCAAGTTTAAGGCTAATAAAAGCCCAGGTCAGGTGCATGCCAGGAATGGAAGGGACCAACGTGATAACATTTCTCTAATGGAAGAACAACAGAGAAACCAAAGGACAGGGTGATGATGTCAAGAGAAGCAGTAGGAGTGTGACCTTAAAGAGGAGAAGCTTCTGGCTATAGAGCTGGGAGCTGACAACATAAAGACAATGTCCTTCACTGGTGGCCTAGAGCCAGCACAGGTGCTCCCCTTTTTTCTTTGGCAGATCCTGTTTGTCCCTGGCTCTGGAGTTTGTCTGAACCTGCTCTGAGTCACTTCTATCACTCTGCAGTTGCTGCTTGATTGGAGGTCCTGGATGGTTCCTTGACCAGGGACTTCAGACGCTGTGTCTGCTGAAGTATTTCACACCACAGGTTTTGAACAATTCTTTAAATCCATTGTTTATTGGCTAAGGTACACCTCAAAGAGGCAGACAAACTTCGTGTGCCAGCTCAATTTTAGTTTTGTGATACAGGCTCACTTTTAAAGTGGGTAAATATTTTAAAACCATTACAGCAAGGAGAGTTTTTAAATCACAAGAATCGGTGAGTCAAAATCATCTGAAAATTGGTTTTGTTTTGCTTGTAGAGATTCCGGTACCTTCAAGTGACAGATGGGAATGTGAAAACTTTCTATCATCCTTGAAGTTTCAGATGGGCTAATAGAGAAAAAATGTGAAAGGAAAAATCATCATTAAAATGGTCTTGAAAGAGATGACTTCAAAATTATTGTCTGTCAGCTTCTCCAGATGGCCTGAATATCTGTCAGATTAGCAGTATTCATTAGGAATGCCTAGGGAAAAAAAAAAAAAAAAAAGCAAGGTTTCTTTTTGGTCAAGTCCAAAAATGAAAGGGTAAAAAGCAGAAGATGGAGGGAAAGAAAGGAGGCAGATATTTTGAAGAACATTTTTCTCACTAAAAAGTGACTGCACAAAAGGCAGCACTGGGTTCTGGTTTTATTTTCTCTCTTCAGTACATATATCAAGCCTGACATATTCCTTTTATTTTTCTAGGTGGAAATACAAATTGGATTTTCACAATGACACTGGGCTTCTTCCTGCCCGAGAGGTTTCCCAAGCCCCCCCTCACCCTACCCTCCCCAGCAGTGCAGACCCTCTCTAACTGCTGGACATGGAGGTTGTACAGGAATGTGTTCAGGCGGGTTTTGAGTGTCTCCAGAGAGGTGACTCCAGCACCTCTGTGGGCAGTCTGTTCCAGTGCTCTGCCACCCTCCAAGTGAAGAATTTCCTTCTCATGTTTAGATGGAACTTCCTATGTACAAGTTTGTGCCCGTTGCCTCTTGTCCTGTCACTGGGCACCACTGAAAAAAGACTGGCCCCTTCTTCTTCTTGACACCCATCCTTTAAGTATTTATAGATTTTGACCAGATCCCCCCTCAGCCTTCTCTAGTCCAGACTAAAAGAACCCAAGTTCCTCAACCTTTCCTCATAGGAGAGATGCTTCAGGCCCCTAGTCATCTTTGTGGTCCTCTGCTGTACCCTCTCCAGCAGTTCGCTGTCCCTCTTGCACTGGGGAACCCAGTTCATAGGGTATAATTTACAAAAAAAAATGAATACAATTTCCAGTGACCATCTAGAAGATCCTTAAAAAGCCTGTAATCAAGGAAATATACCGTTGGTTTAGTTCCGATTTGAAAATGCATTTCCTAGCGGCAAAACTCTGAGGCTGAATCCAATGCCAAGTGCTTCGCTGTCATGGTTTGGACCAGGAGGCTCATTTACTGCCATCACTACCTCTCTTTATTGATCAAACTGATGGTTTTCCCCATTGAATTAATCTTGAGTTGTGTGTTTAAGTTTACCCTATTCAAGGGAGAAGGAAGGACACTGGGGATGGTTTGGCTTTATTTCACAGGTTGTTGAGGATGCAATGATCATGTAGGCTGACGGCAAAACAAGGCTGAGCCATAAAGCAATCAGGGGTACGTTGTGACCTCAACAAAGGAGAGGAAGAGCTGAGTCTGAGGAAAACAGGACTTGCTAGTTATGAACTGACAGGACAATTACGGACAATTAATTTATGGTGTGATGTCTATATGGGCTACTTAAACTGGGTGGAGGCTCCTGTTAGAGCTCCAGCAACAGTTTGAGGACCACTCAGCACAGGGATTCACAAGCTTCTGGTTTTGTGCATTGACTTTTGCCAATTGATCTTGATCTTCCTGAGTGCAGTCATTTTGCCCACAGGAAAATCTGGTTTATGTCTCTTGGTTTATTAATCCTTCTTTATTTATTGTTTGAGACTTGCCTATATCCAAGATGTTCTTGGAGATATTAATAGCGGTTAATATTTTACCTCAGAGTAAGCTGATTGCTGCATGCCACAAATCACATCTTTATTACTTCAAAGATGAAACCTCGATCTGCGCCAAGACACTAATGTAATTACTGCCCCTTCCCTGCCACCCTCCTGCTCAGCAGCATCCACCATATGCAGAACCTGCTATATGCAATTATTTTCAATCATAAACTCCACACCAGACGGACAAGATCATCTTTCAAGTGTTAAGTGTTACTAAAATATGATCACGCATATTATCCACAGCAAGAGTGACAAGCAAGGCAGTCTGGGATGGACAAGGATTACTCTGGGTAGTTTGCTGTTGAGGCATCCTCCCTCTGATCTCCCTGGTTTGTAGGTTTTGCAACTTGTGGGTCTGGGCAGCTCCCCACTTAGCACATCGGCTGGGTTTAGCTCACTTTTTGAAAGCTCTCAGCGTGGAGTATGCGAAAAGCCTAGTGGCCTAATGGCTAAATGGGACCCTGCTAAATATTGAAGCCAGACATATAATTCCAGCTTTGCGCTGCTGAAGCTGGCTACATCAAGCCAGCCCTGAGGCTCTCTCCTGTATGCATTGAGCCAGACGCAGCACTTGCAACAGCAGAGCTTTATGGATTGGGGGCAAGGAGCCTGCTTTATTCCCGAATGCAAAACCGCTCCAAAAGAGCTGGTCTCTGACAGTGCCAACACTTCCACTGGTGCATGGCACATCACCCAAAGCAGCAGCCAAGTGCCACCAGCTAATCTGCTGCTGGCTTGCCTCGCCCCACTGACCAGCTCCCTCGCACTGCACAGCTACAGCCCCTTTTGTGAAACTGCCATTTATTTCCTTCCACTTTCTGTTTCTTTCAGTGACTGTAGTGGATAATGGAAGATGACAGATGATGGTAATTACAGCATGGTGTGGGGTTTTGTTGAGTTTGGGTGGGGGTTTTTTTGTTTGTTGTTTTTTTTTTTTGTTTGTTTTGTTTTTTTACTTTCTTAAGAAATGTTATAGGCATCCTAAGCATTTTAAGCCGCTGTAAAGATGGGTGTGGTGTCTGGGTAGCACAGCTACAATAACTATAGGGCACGCCAGGATGTGACTCTTGAGCTAAACCATTAACTGCTCCCTACAGAAGCTGCAAAATTATGTTTGGGATTTCTGTTGAGTTTGCAGCCCTTGGATTTAACTTAGATCTTGAAATGGAGGTTGCAGCTGTTCAGAGGGATCTATGCGTTCTCTGTGATTAAACAAATTGGCTATAAGCATCTATGAATTATTAGCAGTAAGGGTATGCTTTTGCAGGGTCTGATCCACACTTTTAGTTCCTTATAGACAGGGGTGGATTGACTTGAAGGGAGGAAAGGGGCTGAGGGTCCAAGTCCAGTTAACACTGTGGGCTTTGAGGCACACACCACACTTTTAGTGCATAAAAAAAACAGGGAGCTGACAGGCCAGTCCCCAACTTCACTGCCCATGCAGACCGAGGCAGTATCAGCCCTGTGACTGTCCGTCATGCAAAATCCTACTGAAAGCAATGGGACAGATCCAGCACCGTTATATACACATTATGTACGTACCTCAGGGCATAAAGAAAAACTTGATAAATGTTTTCGTACTGACTAGCACCCCGCCTGCAAGAAGTACCGGGGAAAACACCTGCTTTGCTGGTAGTTCGAAACCCACAACAGGCACGTGTATCACTACAGGGAAGTGTTTGAAGGTGAATCAAAAACAGTTGAAAACCAGTGATGCCAAAAGAGGTGCCAAAACAACAGCTTTAGACTTGTGGCCAGTTGGGACCTGTGACAAAAGTGGTATTTGTAGGTGTAAGCCTTTTTGCCAGATGGGAAAGAAGCCTCGTGCTTCTAGCAATCCCCTTGGTCTCTGGCAGGTTTTGTGTTCTCTAAACAGTGTGTGAGCTCACTCTTGGCTTTATACCTTGTCCTTCACCCATAAAGATGCTGCCACTCGTACTTCGGGGCCACACAGTGACACCGGGCAGTTTGCTGTTTGATCTCAGTGGCAGTCAGTGCAGGCTGCGAGCGGAAAAGCAGCATTCCGTGGCTGGTGCTCCACAAACAAAACTCAGCACTGCCAAAGCCCATCCCTGACTGGAGAGCCCACTGTCGCTGGGGCAGGGAGGCTGTCTGACAGAGCACACTGGTTTATCTTNATATATAAAATATCCTCCTTTGGAGCAATTTGACATTACATTACATGGGGTTGCTAATGAATTTTTGACTGTACCGCCAAGATTTTTGTATGAGGAAGGCCCTGATTCTACTCTCCCAGGATATTCTCACACCTGTCCCTCAGTTTAATTTATCTAGATATATGTGTGTTGATCAGAGCCCAGGACTAGACATTATGTCTCTGCCTAAGCAAGTCTTACGTTTGAAGGTGTTTACTCTGCAAACCATACAAAATTTTTGTGGTTTTGTGAAAGAAACAAGAACATCTAGGATTATTTTTAATTGTAATTATTATAATTCATTAATAATAACTGCAATTAGACTAAAGTTAGAGGTTGAGGCTTAATCCAGGCCAATGCACATTTGTGTTTGAAAACCCAGAGTAAGCCACATAACCTAACCCCCCAAATTTATTTTGACTGAAACTGGGCTTTGGACTTGCAGAGGTGGATGTACAGAAATGGGGAAGAGGGTGTGATAGGTGGATGAAGAGGTCTGGCTAAGGAAAGAAAGAAATTGCCAAGGCTTTTTTGGCCACTGTATCCAGCATAGCAGCAGAGGCAGAAAGAGTGAACAGGTACGCAGTGTTTGGAGGAGGGTGAACTGTGTTTGGAGAGCTACAGCGGAAAGTGCTGTGAGCAATATTCGTGGGAAAAAACCCAAACAACAACCTGTTACTGCAACAAAAACTAAAAGGGAGCTGAAAACAAACAGCCCTCTGTGAATGCAATGGGCACTAGACACTCTTGCCACCTGAGGAGAGTAATTGGCAAGTGCTGAGTAAGAGCTTGTTCTGGGTTTGGAGGGGCAGCATTGTTATGCTAATAGTCCTTTCACTTGCCTGCAGTGCTGCTGTTGTGTTCTCCTGGAAGAACTGGGCAGGAGGCTTTCCCAGGACCTGTTTGTGAGGAAGGGTTGGCTGCTGTTTCAGCTGGTCCAGTGCAGGAGGCTGCAAGCCTGCCTTCCCCTCCTGCCCTTTCAGCATTTGTGAGGTCTCTCAGAGGGACTGTTCAAGGACACAGGTTGACTGAAACCGGCCAGCCAGGCTTGTTCATTTTTGGCCAGAGTAGCTTCTGTGAGCTGCCTGCCTGGGCTGGCAACAGGCAGGTCATGGGCATCATGGCTGGTGTGGGAAGGGGTCAGAACCACAACAGCACTGCATAGGACTGCCATGGTCCACTGCTCCGTGAGGCTATGTCTGGCATCTGGGTGCGCTTCCTCCTTCCTTAGCCATTCTCATCATCATTGGTATTCCTCCTTGTCTCACTGGGTCCTGCCTATTCCTAGCACATCAACTGTGCTGTCAGAGCTTCACAATTCAAGTGAGAATTACCCTTTTTCTCAGAGAGTTTTAACCTGTTTTTAATAAATGTAGACCCAGTTTTGGCCTAAGTTCTCTTGTCTGAGAAACATCCTTTCTGAGCATTTAATTAGAAGTGACTCTCATTTACATGGATTCTACCAGCTGCCTTTGGCTCTGCAGCCCTGAGGGGAAAAATCAGATGATACTGTGAAAACCATTAGTGAGGACATTGGAAGCAACCATATCCAGGTCACCAAAGTTCTGAAAATACCTAGCATTCGTGTGTCCTTAATTGCTTTTCTCCCTTTACAGCTGTTGGGTGAACGCACTGTCTGAGAGGGGGCTGCCTGAGGGATTTCTTTTCCATTATGTGATGTATTTTTGGAGACAGGAGCAGGCAGTGACTGCTCCACAAGGAAGGGAAGAAGTGGACTTGAGTAGCACGTAGAAATTTGAACTTTGTGGAGGAAGACCTAAGAAGCTAATATTTGGCACTGAACAGGGGCAGCTGTGCTCGGGGGAGCAGCAAAAGAGTTGTTGACCTACTTTGCTAACAGATAAGGCCCTAAGAGAAAGATGGGATACCACTTCTGGACTTCAGTGCCTTGTTCAGATGTGTCTTTGACCAAGTCAAGAACATAATAACCTGATTCCTATCTAAAAATTGTGAGAAGCTTAGGTATCTTGAGGATAGACCCAGTAGAAATGCACTGTTAGCTCCAGGCCCTGAGTTCAGGCCCTTTTCAGGACTCCTGTTAATGTGCTGTGACCTCCACAGTGCCTCTGTCCCCACACCCAGGGCTTGCTGCACTAAGGGCATGACAGCAGAAGTGCTTTGCCAGGGAGCACATTGTCCTTACTGTTAAGAGAGGAAAAATGAAGTGGTATGAGATCAAGGACTTGCCCAAAGTCAGCAAGTGACAGCTGAAGAGCTTGAAACTTTGTCCCAGTCCTGTGCTCTACCTACCAGGTAGAAAGCATGACTACAAACTTTTTGGGGTCTTGCTTGCCTTTACAGCCTGCAAAGTGTCAGGTGTGCCCAGCCTTTTATCTGCATGGTGATTAATTTCCAGTTTTGCAAGTAAGATCTGACACCAAGGAGGTAACATTTAAATGCTGTAGCATGCAGTGAAATGTTCTCTCTAGGCTGTCCATGTAAGAAGCTTTGCCAGCTACACCCGCCTTTTGGCAGCTGCTGCAGTGACAGCTGAGAATGCAACATGATAAAAATGCCACTTCTGCAAAATAATCATGGCCCATTGAGTGATTCTGTGAAGGGAAAGACTTAGCCAAAACACATCTGTTTGTGGCAGCATGAGGGCTGGAGACAGCAAAGCATGTTTTAAATGTTAAGGCAACCATGATAAGAAGTAAATGGTTCAAGAGCTCAGTGGTTTTAGCTGAAATGATTTGAGAAAACTTTGTGGAGTGGGTACCTGTGGTATGAATGGATCAGGTGGCACAAGGCCATTCCTTCTTGGTGTTTGAAAGGGTGAAAAACAAAGGAAAATGACAACGGAATAGCACAACTGTTAGTTTACTTTTCCTGCTAGAACCTTGATAGACTGTGGTTGATTGTTGTTTTAATTAATCAGGAGCAATCAGCTTGTAAATGCTGTGATTAACACAGCTTCTATTTAAGCCCGTGTTGAGTTTTCCAAACAGGGTACGTAGCAGTTCTGTGGAGTAGAAGAAAATCTAAAAGTTCTTGGGTAGAAGCTCTAGAGGCCAGGGATGGCTTCTGCTGCTGAATTTCCAAGGCTGCCTCCAGCCATAAAACAGCATAAACCAGTACAGCAGTAGGAGTCCAAATGATTTTCTACTGGTTTTAGGAGAAGAAGAGACGTGTTTTTTTTCCTCTGAAATTCCCAAATAGCAATTTAATACCTTGACTCCCAAGTGGCAGCATGTGTTTAAGCTAATGGTAATTGCTTGTATGAACTTCTATTTTCTTTTCTCTCTGTAGGTTTGTTGATCGGCTCTGGTTGTGCTCTCTATCCTCTTGGCTGGGACAGTGAAGAAGTGAGACAAACCTGTGGTAACCTTTCCAATCAGTTTGAATTGGGTAAGTCATCATCAGAGCATCTCAACCATATCAGAATGTTCTATGTGTTGTCCATAAAAGCAAACGAGGATATGAGTGCAGGCTTGGAGAACCAACCCGTAACCCAGTTGTGTGTGGTAGGATATTCATATCGCATCATTCCAGCATGGTGCTGAGGCAGGGGATTTCAGATAGATATGCTGGAAATACTTTCCAGAAAAACATTATAAGGGAAAAGGAAGGAATGTGCATACATGTGTACGTATATATTTAAGACATCAGATTTAGGAGTCTTGCAGTACAGGAGCTAACACTCCTGGATATCTTGACATGGTAGGCAGAGGCATCACAGCACAGGTGAAGGTAATTCACAAAGAGTACAATTAGCTCTCTTTGAAGTCTGACATGTTTATGGTTTTCTAACCCAAGCCTAAAGAGTATGGTTTTGGTTACTCACACCTTTGGGGATAACCTCTTCTGCCTCTGTCAGCCTTTTCCCAAACAAGCCACTGGTCTTAATGGTAATATCTGCAATGAGCTCAGGAGAGCCAGGGATGTGGCCAAGCCAGGCTCACACCCACATGGTCCAGGGTGGGCCACTTCTAGGGAGCTCATCAGGCTAGCAGAAAACAAGGGCCCAGCAGGGACCTAAGGATTAAGCAATGTGGCTAATCAGGACCTGACATTTGCATGCAAATCTAGCTCCTTGTTTAGCTGGAAGGGTCAATGCAGCTGCAGATACCCTTCTTCATAATTTTTTTTATCTTGTGTCACTTGAGGAAGAGGGGGGTCTGCCATCCTCCTGAAGGAGCAAGAAAGACTGAGCACCCCAAGCCGTCACAGGCTCCCATTCCCAAGCATGGGCACACACAAGTCCCCATTTCCAGCCCCTGCAAGCTAAACTAAACTTTACAGTAGCTAGTGTTGGAAACCCTATCCATAGCTGTGTGTGGAGAGCTTGCGGTAGCCTGGCAGTAATCCCAGTGCAAAGAAAAGTGAATGAAAATGGTCTCCTAGGGTTAAAAACAAGCCTGCTGCATTATCTTTTAATTTTACACTGATATTTCTGTCAGGCTTCAGGAGTAAGGACTTTTGTTTCCGTCTGAGAGATGTTTCTTCTGAAGGCATGCAAATGAATTGAGGTTGAAAGGTAAAAAAATATTGCTTTGAGAGAGTTGTTCCAGGTCACCCTACCTTTTGCTATTCCTGTGGTGTTTTGGAGCACCTTTGATCTGGCACGGGACCAGAAATTCCTATTTCTGATATCAGCATCCATCTCTACCACTGCCACCGATGTTGTTAGCAGCAGCAGCTAACGATGTTGCCCAGGGGACGTGTAACATGACCAGGGAAGGTGTAACATGTTCGAGAAGCTTCACCTTGTTATTTTGAGCTCTAATATCCTTCTGTGCAGTGGATACCCTGGCAGGTGCAGGCTGATGCCTGCTCTTTCATGCCCCGCGTGTGAGCAGGTCTGCTCCACGATTCCTGCTTGTGCTTCCTGACAGCCTGCTGGTTCCCAGGCTTCAGTCGTTGAAGTCCCCAGAGAACTGTTACCTTTCCAGGTTATTTCTCTGCATGCCCATGAGAAGGTGGGTGTTGTGCCAGCCTGAGCTCTTTAAAGAGGGCATTTAGGGAGTTACAAAATGTGACCTTAACCACAGCTGTGCCCGCAATCAGAGCAGAGTCTCTGAGACAGCCTTTGCCATTTTAGTCTTGACTCATGAGTCAGATATTTGTATAAACTGAACCAATCTGCCGTTAAACTCAGTGAAGAAACCCATGTGAAAGATTTCAGCTGACAGCTCTCCTTCCAGGTACATAAAAGGACCATAAGATATATTACATTAACTACGAAGGCGTGTACTCTTGCTGTATTTTCTGGACATGAAGTACTCAGGGCATGTGTTATGCGTGCCTAGACTTGACAGGAGTGCTGGTCTCGCCGATCTGCTGTGATCGTATGTTAACACATTCATTAACAGATTATAATGACAGCTGAAATTTGCTGCAGTGATTTCCGTCAGGCAGCTCTGCCGCTAAACATCTCTTCCCCACATGCATTGGCAGTGAATTTAAATGCCTGGCTAGGACTTTTGCTTTTTTTTTTTTTTTTCACTTAATTTGAGTGCCTGGTTGATGCTGTGTTAGCAAAGTCATCTGTAAAGAAGAAGTACTGTCCGAGGACCATTTAATAATCACACCACTCAGTGTCTTTCATAAATACCTCTTGGTTGGTGATAGCCCAAACCGTCTAATCTTTTCTGAATCATTAGAGACTGGCTTACTCGTTTTAGCCTAGAGGCCCAAAATGATATTTCAAAGACTTAATCTCACTAAGTCTCAGGACAAATTTAAGTAATTATTGCTTTCATTTGAATATTTAATTTGATTAAGCTGCAATGATATACTTTCTCTTCTTGAGCCCGTGAAATGAGTTGTCTCAAGAACCACGTAAATACACACTGCATTCAAAATTTGCCCCCAGAAAAGCTAGGCTGCCATGAGCCCTGCACTAGTTTGCTGGTGGGAGAAATGGTCATGGCAGTGGGAGTGCTGGTTCTGCATCTCCTGCTGCTGTGGGTGCTAGTGAGGATGGCACCAAGAGCCTAATTCAGTGAGAAGGGTGTCCAAAGAGGTGCTGATGAGGCAAGGCAGTGCTCAGCCTCCTCTTCAAGCATGGCAGAGCAACTCTTGCACCTTGGGTCATGGGGAGCATGTACTTGTGGTTAGGAAAGGACCATCAAAGCACACCAGGTTTGAGCACAGTGCCAGCAAAGCTGCAGGTTCAGCAGCAAATGCGATTCATTCTGGACTTGCAAAAGGTGAGGTGGAAGAATGGTTGAGTTTCGAGGTAGAAAAGATAACCCAGGAACTGCAATCTAAATTATAGGAGGATGAAAAAGACAAGAGGCAGGAGCAGAGGAGGGACTGTAAGAACTCCCTTGAGAAGCTGCCGAATTGTGCACCGTGAAATGTAATGTTAACCAGAAATATTCCAGAATTAGCAATTAAATGAAAAATTTTGCGTTACCAAAACAAGACAGCCCCCCAACCCCTGTAACATGCTCATAACTAGACAGAATAAATAAATAGCAATGCTAAGAACCCATAAAAAAAGCCTAATCCTTAGTGGGTGTGCTAGATAAGAAGTGCTTCTTCATGTCTTCAGGCACTCTGAAAAAGCATTGCACTAATAGGCACTCCAAATAGTGCTGATATAGCCCATATTGTGAAGAGGAGACCCCCTCCCTCCGCCCCCGCCAAACACACACATTTCTGTGTACATTCCAAAGCAATATTTAAAAAGGCTGCAGGAAAAATAACCATGCCTTTAATTTACGTATAAGTGGATTTGGGTATTCTTTTCTGGAAAACCTGAGCTGACATTGTGAAATGCCCAGCAGTTTGCTGCTGTCTTTAAAATTGGATATTTATTTGTTTTCTATTAAGTGAACTATGTCCAAAGGGTTTACTTAAACATTTATGCATTTAATTGGGCTAATTTTTTTCAATCAAATGAAAGTGTTTGTACAACTCGATCTCTACAAAAAGGAGTCATTCTTCAACTGAAGATACCCTGCCAAGGACAACCCCATTTGTTGATTAAATTGCATTCAATAGATGAGCTGTTTTGCTAATGAGGATGGGGAGTAACCTCCACAAATAGACAGGCAGAGAGACTGGTGCCCTGTAGAGGGACCTGCTGTCTGCTCTTCTCTGGCAATCTGTTTTTGCCATCATGAAAACAAGCACAGTGACAAATTAGGGCTTTGACAAACGACCTCTGGCAAATGTTGTTGAGGGGTTAAGGCCCTGACAGGTCTCTGCCGTATTCCTTTGCTTGTGTTTCTCTGCTCCCTGGCAGTCAGCAGGATCCGTATGGAGGTCTTGGGGCCCCACTCTGTGTTGTGGCATCTCATCTCAGATCATGGATGGAGCAGGGTTTCCACCAGAACACCAGACGATGAACTGGAACATGCCTCTATTTTTAGGGTAGTAACTCCTAGAAGTAGGGCAAATGATAAAGAGCCAGGGAGCAAGAGAATGGTGGCAAGAGGAAAGAACTGCTTATATTTTAAACCAGTGCAGTTGTTTGCCTAATGACCAAGTCAAAGTCCTTAGTCTAATTAGGACTTGGCCCAGTCTAATGTCTGAGGTGGAGACCGAGTTACAAACTAGCAGTGGCTGAAGGGACTGCCTTTCACTTTTAATAAGTATCTGAGGGTCAAAATCATCTTAGTCTCTTGTCACTGTGCAAGCTGTCATTGTCATGCTACATTACTTGCACCCTGGAGTTGCCTGTGGGGCCATTCAGGACAGCACTGACATGGTAGAGCAGTACAGAGCTGCTGACTAAAGGGTGTGAAAGTGAGTCAGATCTATACATCCCCGTGGTCTGCAAAAGGAATTAGTAGGCAATTTCCTAAAAGCAAGAGTCTTTAGAGCATATCATATAGCACACATTCAGTTTTGCTGAGCTGGAGGCACTAATACAATTTTGTTTTCATTTCTAAATGTACCGCATAATAATAATAGCTGAAAAATGAAGGCTTTAGCAGGAAATTCATTAAAGTGAGGGACCCTGTGTTAAGATGCTTTAAGCATAAGAGTATGCTTTAAATTGAAGATTGTATTAGACATTTAGAAAAATATTCACACTTTGCAAAACTATGTGAGGGAATCTTCCAAAATGGCCTGCCTTTTTTAAAGGACAATGTGAGTGTATACGTGTGAATACTTAGTATTTGTTTTGAACATCTAAAATCAATATGAGACTTCATTTTAGGCCACTGTTTTCCCTAGATGTGCATGCAGAGACTGCTCAGTCATTGCGTGCTCATTTCTGTTGTGATGCAAGTGGAGGCTACTAAATCCCACAGAATGTCCCGGAGAGGACACGGGACACTCAGTTTACTAACTAACAAAATCGAGCCTCAGTTGACACCTGGTGAAACAGCACTGCAAAACCAATACCTAAGAGCCCAAATATCAAAATAGTTATTTTGTAAGATTCATTTATCTAAACTTAAATGACTCATGCTATTGTAGGTGCCCTAGGAAATATCATCTGGCCTCCAGCTGCTACTTTCTGCTACCAGATGTATGAAATACTATTAAATACTTACCTTATTAGGTGGGGAAAGAATCATAGAACCATAGAGTGGTTTAAGTTGGAAGAGACATTAAAGATCATTGAGTTCCAACCCCCCTGCCATGGGCAGGGACACCTCCCACTAGACCAGGTTGCTCAAACCCTATCCAGCCTGGCCTTGAGCACCTCCAGGGATGGGGCATCCACAACTTCTTGGGGCAACCTTTTCCAGTGTCTCACCATCCTCACAGTAAAGAATTTCTTCCTAACCTAAATCTCACCTCTTTCAGTTTAAAACTGTTACCCCTCATCCTTCATAACACTCCCTGTCAAAGAGTCCCTCTCCAAAATGAAGACACTAAATTTAAGATAAAATCAATTTTTAAAGTTGAATTACTTGGCAAAAAACCTTCTCTTCTACTGAGGAAATATGGTGTATTTGGGCTGTCAGGGCTTTGCCTGGATGATCAATGTTCTTGAATTTTTTACGTCCTACCCCTTTTTATGAGAGATTACCTTATATGTCATGTATTTCCTACATAGGACCTACTTTTTTATTCTGCTGGGTTATGCTAAGAAGCATCCTACAAGGGTGGATTGGTGTTTGTTGCCTTTAACTACCTTCAGGGCTCATCTTTGAGTTTCTGTGCTATTAAAGGTGGTGAAAATCCCAGGTCTAGAAGCAAGGGCTCACATGACTCAGGTGTGGCCATTGGAACACTGTGCCCTGCCTGCCTGAAATGCATTCTGTGCTTGTTTGAGTTCAGGCTATCCTCGTCAGTCTGGGAATAGTGCCCCCTCCGTGCTCATTTCTTCTGCAGGCCCTCCTAGATCCTCTCCAGTTGTTTCATGTTCTCTGGCTGTCACGCTCCATTACTACTTGTCATCCACAGAGATGTCCTACGTCTGAGGGCCCAGCTGCAGCAGCAACCAAAGCAGATGGCTCCAAATGCACACCTTTGCTTGACCTCTGCAGTGGTCCATCCATCAGTGAACCACGGTGAAAGAGCTTTTCTGGCCCAACTGGCTGTCTGGAGAGCAACTTAAAAGGCTGGCTCCCATCCTGAACTAAACAAGCAGCTGAATTGTGCTCAAATGCTCTCAGAAACATCTCTTTTGAGGGATATTCATTTCCAAAGATCATGATTATTAAGGTTCCCCTTTGCCACTTTTAAAGGGCCTGAAATATCTTAAAGAGGACTGTTGACTTGATAATTACTTTTGCTGAAGAAATATTAAAGTAAATGATCTTTAAAGCACTTTAAAAGCAAACAGTGCAGTTACTAAAACAACAACATAAAAACCCCACAGAAAGCAGTGAATATATAAAGGCTTTGTCAACTACTTAATTGGCCTTAGGTGGCATCATTTCAGCATCTGGCTGAGTGTTGACATACAGTGCCAAAACGATCAAGAAAAGGATTTAAAGGGTAGGACAACTTATTAGAATCCTATTAAAGGCAAGGACTTCAAAGCTGTATTTTTCTGTGAGCAATTTATCTGACAAAAACAGGGTTTTTTTTTGTTCGCAGATCCTCTACAAACAGTTCAGAGATTTTACTAGTACGTTGTTTTTGGTTTTTTTTTTTGACTGGGGCTTAGCACAAACTTTACGAGCATACCTGAGCTGCTGCTGCCGAGTTCTTAGATAAATGAATGAGTCAGCCTACATGCTAGTAAAGAAAGTGTTTCATCAAGAAACATTTCCTCTTTAGTGCTACCTGGATAACTTCCATTCTTAAATCTTTGTAAGCCTTTTGAGACTATACCAAGGTCCCCATATATTCTGTCCAACATAAGATATTAACTTTGTTGCTGGAGTTAGAACAGGGTTATTTAAGGATCCCCTGCAGTCAATGGAGATCATAGAATCAGAACGGTTAGAGTTGGAAGGGACCTTGGAAATCATCGAGTTCCAACCCCCCTGCCATGGGCAGGGACACCTCCCACTAGACCAGGTTGCTCAAAGCCCCATCCAGCCTGGCCTTAAATACTTCCAGGGACGGGGCAGATATGTAGCAGCAGCATCCAGAAAGGAACTCAGACCATCTGAGTACCTGGTGCTCTTTATTACTTGAAAAGGGCAAGTTAACTGGTTATGTGGAATCCCTTCCTAGTTAAAGGGAGAAAAATAGGTGCTACCAGAGCAGCGTTCACCTGCTGTGCTTTAGACACCTGCCTTATTATGAAATGCGATACACTTACATAAGTGGCTTTTTCTCCTCATTGTCTCCAGAGGGAGCCTGGGGGACTGGTCTGGTGTGAGTCTCTGCACTGTGGATGTCTAAAGAAAAGTGAAATTAATTTCACTTACTGCAATAGGTGAGCTTTCTGCTGACTTTTCCCAGGAGGCTGGGAGAACTCCTTGTTGGCAGGACATAAGCTATTTGCTCCTGGGAATTTGAGCACTGACACAAGGCATTGTTTTCTCCTTCATTGTTCCATGATGAATATACACCTACAGTAAATTTGAGGTTTGATGAAATGAAATTATGTGATCCTCCAAAGAAGGGAGGATTTGGTCATATGAAAGGGTATTTGCTTGCAGCAGAACTGAACAATTTCAAGTTGACACTTCTCTTCCCACTTTTTTACACTTCTGAACTTTATGAGATTTTATGCATTTAATTGCGGGCCAAAATACACGTACATTTTCTTTGACCAATTATAAGTAACAAAAATAGCTTGAACTCTGCATGCATAAGAAATCATATATTTTTTAAAAAGACCAAGGCATGGAGGAAGTTATATCCATGAAACAGACAAAGAAGCCAGCTTCACAGAGTTCATTATTTTGTATGAAGAAATTTGTTTGGCTGCAGTTTTACCTTATATAGTGTTCTTTCTTTGTTTCATGTAACTACTTTAATCCTTTCTGGATGCATTCCAAGTTTTAACTTCTTTTCCTTCTTTATAGCTGATTTCACGTGACGGTTTTTCATTGTAGCTGTGTCATGAAAAGAAGTCTTTAGCTATTTAATTTATCTTGGCTTTGTTTCAAAATAATTGTGCCTTCTTATTAATTAGCTGATTATCTTTTACATTCATTTGTGGCTTTCATATCTCCAAATCCCTCTATATCCCTTAACATCACACTCCTTACTTTTTTCTCCGATTACTTTTCCAACACCCTGATTGATTGCATGAATTCACATTCCCTGTAGTACTGGACTGTCAGTGAAGCTGTTAATTAGATCTCCTGCACAACTTTTTGCAAGTAGGAATTGTAGTTTTTATTTTTGAAGGTATATAATTTGTATTCTTCATCTAATGTTGAAATCTTTTTTTTTTTTCTTTCATCTTGGAAAATAGGTTGTACTTCAGGTTAAATGATTAGAGTTTGCCAAATACTCCAGGCTGCAAGCCCAGGAGAGTCTTAACATTAACTGTAAAGAAGGTACAAATTTTTAAGCTACTGTCTTGCATTTAACAGGTTTGCAACCAAGACACTTTCATATTCTGGATATTTTTTGATAATTGTCAATTATTGGTTATTTTAAATGAAAAACATATGTTATTTCGAGGACCTTGAGAAGTATATGTGATAATTATTTATAAGAAATCATGAGTAGAAATCCTAGTAAAATTATGTTTCAGCAGCTGTGTCCTGGCACAGCTCCACAGTAACTGATCAAGTATCCACAGATTTTGTGTTGCCAAATTTCACACACTCCCAAATTTGTCTTAATCTTTATTTGCCTTGTAGATTGAAAAGGTTGGGGGGAGCTAGGGGACATGTAGCATGGCCTTGAAGATCACATTTGAAATCAGGAAAAGACATGGAAGTGTTTTTTAATAAGCCCATTCATCACTGCAAAACTACCCTTTCCCATTCTTTGATTTCTTTCAATTTAGCAAATATTATCTTATGGTCTGTGGGACAACTTTCTGAATGAATCTTCTTTTGATAGTGTCCTCACTCACCTTGCTTTTGTCCTTTATCCTCAGGGACTTGATTTCTTTCAATTTCTTTTAATCCTTTTACAAAAGAGAGGAGTGCAATGTTTCCACTCTTCCTTTCTATTATTGGCTTGGAAAATGGCCATCCAGCCCTATCTATAGCTGCAAGGTCTGCTATTCTATGATTTCAGAGTTCATCCTGACACTTTCTTGCTGCCAGTCCCAGTAACACAAATGTGAAAACAAAGTTCTTAATGTCTGGCTACGAGTTTACCCGAGCCAACTTGGATAGTCTTGTTTCACTGAGCAACCAAGAGCTCCCATTATTTATGCTCTGCTTTATAGGGGGGAAGGGGGAGCCGGGGGGGGGAAGGGACCCAGAACTATGAAAATACTGAAGCCAGAGCTTCTCCCTACATACTGATCTGTCAGGTAATGACTGATTTGTTAAAAGCAACACCAGTTCTGTGCAGAGAAGGAAACTGCTGCGATGCATGTCATCTCTATCAGCTAGGAGAGTACCTTCAACTGCCGGGGAATTTATTTTGGCATGAAACCAGATCCAGCTCATTTTATGAGCAAGAACACGTACACATTCTCGCACGCATCTCCACACCCTCAATAGACTGGCACACTTGTACCTGTATATATACGGATATATGTTCCTATGCACCCTTAAAGGAAACAACAGCTTTTGTGTCTTTGTGTGTGTGTGTGTGTGAAAATTGACACGGTTTCACTAATTGTTTCAATATCATCAATTAGGTGGTCTGACTATAATTTTAAAGCTTTGAGATTAAAAAAATGGGAAACCGCAGTGCAGCATTTCTAATTTTTAATGGGATGGGCTCCTTGAAGGCAAACTGCTCTACTTGGTGGCTGAATTTAAGCCCCAGTTCTGCAGAGCTCTTAACTATTTGCTTACCTCTGAATACATGACTAGTCCCACTGATGTCAGTGCAATAAAACTTGAGCATGATGAAGAGTCCTTCTGTGGTTCCCATTATTATAATACAAAAAAATAAAGCTAGAAAGCAAAGTCTATCTTCTCTAACATATAAAATTTCTATTGGTTTATTTCTTTTCAGTTGGTGTTACATTTAATTACTCATCAACCTGCTTTTTATAAAGCTTCATGTTCCTTTTTAAATGAGCATTTAATATCAAAGTGAAGCAGAAGTCATTTTACAATTTAAGCTGCAGCTAAATTACCCAATTATTGACAACCAACAATCTTTCTTTAGGGTGCAGCAGATTAAAATAGCTCACTCTTAGTAAAATGAGAACACCAGAGCAGAAACATTAACTTCAAAATGTTTTGGTTTTTTTTCCTTTGTGCAATACAGGATTATGGAAAGGGGTAGCATTGTTTCATTTTGACACATGGCTATGCAGTGTAGGCAACAGGTACCTTTGAGATGGATTTTCTCAGGCCTTATAGCTATACTTAGCCATAGACCTAGGGCTGACCTATACTTACAATGAAAAGTCTAGCTAAGTGCTATACCCTCAGACACCTTCCTCGCTGCAGGCTCTTCTTCAGCACAATAGCTTGAAACGCTGTTCTGCTCAGCATCATCCCAGTACAGATTAAGCTATTTTATCCAAGGCCTCCCATTGCTCCTGACACAGACTGGAAATAATGGCCAGGTTTATTGCTGTGTTATTATTGCTCTAAGGTCAGGCTCCCAGCTCGTTCATCCATTCTCCTGTGCTCTCTCATTCTTTCATTTGTTCATCTTGACCCAGCTCACACTTGTGAACTGCATTGCATTTGTTAGATCAAGAGGCTGCCTGCCATGCCTTGGAGCATTAAGTAGGGCAGTGGTCCTTAGGGTAAATGGAGCATGGCATGGAGAAATAAACATTATTGTCTTCAGTCAAGACTGAATGTGCATGCTGTAGCTGTTGAGCACATCTCTGACACTGATTTAACAGTACTTTCCTTTTAATATGTACCAGTTATACTCTCCCCCTCTACTGCTGCCAAGGCACAACAGTTGAAATCACACCATGCAAAAGTTTGAATTTACTTCATTCTACCCCACTTAAGGTCACAGCTTTTGGCAGTGTTACCAGCTGAATCTTTAAGCACTTTATGAAGTAGCATTTTGACATTTATTTTCTCTACCTGGAAGTATCACAATGAGAAAAATTTACCTTTTCAGGCTAGACCTATGATTCTCTAGTAGTTGTAGGAATATGTAGCAATTTAAAAAGACCTATCAGATGGAGTCCGCTTTATCACAAAAAGCAGTTTAGCACACGCCACCCTGCTATAAACATGGTCATTTTCAAAGCAATCTAATGTATTAAGATGTCTAGTGTATGCTGAAGTCTGGTTTTGAAATTCCCGGCAGAAGCTCTAGACAGTGTGTGTACACAGGCAAAGCAATAGATGGTCCAGACAGAGGTCTCTCCAGGGACTGCTGTGCAATTAGGCAAGGATCAGCATCAGTGACAATGCCAGGCACTTGGCGGCTCTACATCATTTCTGATGGTCTTTAAGAAGTCAGACTCACTGTGTGGTCTTGTCTAAAGAAGCCAAGAATGGTGTTGATCTACAGAGAATAACTAGATTACAAAACCAAGTAAATCTCTCTGCTCCAGCACATTAAAGAGGGAGGGTAATGAGCTCAAGCCAAGGCCACAGCTCCTCGATTCATCTGCTTACCTCGGGATCTTTGCTTCATTGGACAATTTTTTTTTAAATAAAAAGTTTTGAGTGTTATGAAGAAAAAAATAAAAAAATAAAAAATGAAGAAGAAACAAGTACTATTTTCCTGCTGTGGTGTCAGGCTGAGATCTTAAGAGTGGCCAAGAACATAAGTGTTGCCTCCTACTAATGTATCCTTACAAAGGTGGCCTGACAATATCCTGCAGAGAGTTGATGGATGTGCTGTCTGCCTTGAGGCATGCTAATACTTTGGACATGTTGAGATCTACAGATGCCTTGTGTGTCTTGTGCCTAAGGCAGGATTAGCTGAGTTGATAATTGCCTGAACCGGAAGCCTGGCCTTTAAGGATGCTATTGGGACAGAGTACGGACATGCTACCTGTTTCAGCTCTGTCTTTCTAGATGGAAATTCCATTGTTACCTTCTGTTCTCTGAAGGGTGGAATGGGTTCTGCTGTTTTTTTCCAGAGAGTTGTAAGGAACTGTCGTATTGCTGCTTGTGCCTTACTGAGAGCATTCATGGCTCAAAGCTGGGTTGATATCACCCAAGATGGCAACACAGGGAGAACCTCAGTTGTAATGAGTTCTAAGCACTCAAGATCAAAATGACCAAGATGATGCAACCCAAGCGAAAATTACCTTTGAGAAAGGCTGAAATCCTGAGGAGTAACACTAGCCATCTCCTTGCTTTTGGAGATCTCTCTTGAAGAGACTTTGTCGCTGCTGCAGCTGCTGATCTCCTTCTCTACTGCAGCCAAAGTGGTGTCTGGAAGGGGAACAATCACTTTATGGCCCACCATGGGATTCCCCAACACCATTTGCTGGTGATGAGTTTGGGTATATGAACATACACTGGCTGTTCAATGTGTTCAAGGTCATATTGTGACACTGCTACACACATTAAACAAAAGATCAGTTTTAAGCTATGAGTTGTTGCCTTGGTTGGAGATAGGGAAATTTATCTATTTTTTTATCTGTGGACTCTGTTCCCACAGCAGCCTCCATGCAGGCAGACCCCCATCATCACGATCCTTCTCCTGGTCAGAACTGGTGCCTGTGAGAGGGGAACATGAGCAGGTTTCCTGTAGCAATGTCCTTGCAGCCAGGTTTAGTTTCAAGCCCTGTGACTGAGGTGGCAGAGGTGGACTCACCCAGCCCTTTCTGAAGGGAGCAGGCCCTGGCCCATATTAGGTACAAGCCTGCAAAATGTCAGTCAAAAATAATAAAAATGTCCTCAGACACTGCCTGGAGGAGGAGAAAGAGAAGGGTGGGGAAATCCCTTTTCTGATCACAGCTGCTGTGGAGAGCAGTGCCACAGGTGCTGTATGGGCTGAGTGGGCAGAAGAACATCCACTCTATGGCTGGTGCCTCTGCTTCAGTTCTTATGTGGTGTTTCCCCATGCATTGAAAACAGTAACCAGCCAAACAAGTGAACTTGGAGGCCTGTCTGCTGAACCACTATAGAAAATTCAGAGGACCCTTTTAAACAGCTTGGCTTCTCTAAGTGCTTGAATTACACCCGTCATTTCTTGTTTGAGGTGGACATGCAAGTGGGCAGAAACCTAGAAAAGTGCTTTTTCCTGGGTGGGCAGAAAGGTGGGTGGCAACCTGTTGGAGGGGTCCAGAAGAGGGTGATGGAGACAATCAGAGGGCTGGAGCACCTCTCCTATGAGGACAGTCTGAGAGAGTTGGAGTTGTTCAGCCTGGAGCAGTCCCCAGGGAGACCTTATAGCAGCCTGCCAGTACCTGAAGGGAGCCTGCAGGATTGATAAGGAGAGAGTCTTTATGAGAGAGTGTATTGATAGGTGGAGGGATGATGGTTTTACACTGAAAGAGAGATTTAGACTAGATGGTAGGAAGAAATTTTTCACAATAAGGGTGATGAGGGACTGGAACAAGTTGCCCAGAGATGCTGTAGATGCCCCACCCCTGGAAGTGTTTCAAGACCAGGCTGGATGGGGCTTTGAGCAACCTGCTCTAGTGGGAGGTGTCCCTGCCTATGGCAGGGGGGTTGGAACTCAATGATCTTTAAGGTCCCCCCCAACCCAAACCATTCTATGATTCTTTCCCCAACTAACGCTGTGCTGTGTCTCTCTGTTTCCCTTGCAGGGACCTGCCACATCGGCTGGGCCTACTACTGCACAGGTGGGGGAGCGGCAGCAGCCATGCTGGTGTGCACCTGGCTGGCTTGCTTCTCGGGCAAGAAGCAGAAGCAATACCCCTACTGAGCCAGCCCCAGGACACGGGTGCTGCAGACCCCCCTGGGGCTCGATGACATCTTCTGGATAATGACAACGAACAAGAAATTTTTAAGTGCTTTCTCTCTGGAGTGGGCGTGAGGTGGGACAGGGGGTGGCCCCAGGGAGGGCATGGAGGTGAATGGCATCGCAAAGCCACCCAGCTGGGTTGGACAGGGAAAGACTTTCTCACCCAAGCCCACCTGTGGTCTGCTCCATGAAAAAATATAAACAAGGAAAACTCCACTCTGGCAATTCATGAAATTCTGCGTGCACCAATGAATTGAGAGGTTGGTGAGGGGCCCGGGTAGCGCCCAGCAGCCCCTCAGCATGGATGGCGCTGCCGAAAGCACACATGCACGCACAGGTGTTGACCATGGCACAAAAGGAGTAGAGAGGAAACTTTTTTTGGTGCGATTCTTCTTTCTTTTCCTTTTTTTCTTTTTTTTTCTTTTTTTTTTTTTTTTTTTTACTTCTCTTTGGTGGTTTAAAATTCAGTGTTGGAACACTTTTTAATCTATATATTAAACTTAATAAAAGGACCAATAAGCCACTTTATCAGTATTTTGTATATTCTCTACACATTTTTCTTTCCCAAACATTTAGCCACTGCTTATTCAGCCCTATATAACTTTTATTAAGCCTCTGTGTTTTCAGCGTTATTACAAAAATGCAACATAATTACTTGGCATATGTAGCCTTTTCCTATAGTACTTTTATGAAGTGCAGTAAATGGACGATTTTCTGTCCATTGGAAATTCCACTCACGGTACTGTAGAGCTCTGTTGGTTATGTATGACTAACAGGAAACTTCTTCCAGACATAGATTTCTGTTGCTGTTACATTTAGCTCATTGATGTTGTATTGTGCTGTACCATGTTTATTATTTCAATATTCATTTTTGTAAAAAATATATATATAATATGTGCTATTTTATGTTTGTATTTGAAAAATCTCTGTAAATAAATTTTTCCTTGATCAATATTTGCAATGCCTGCTTGTGTCGCTAGATGAAAAAGATCCTTTCCCAGATGCCTGTTAGAAAAATCCTCAGGAGTCAAAATGGTGTTTATAACCATGCTGTGTCCTTTCTCCCTGTAAAAACCATGCGTTTAGGATTTGGTTACATTGCCCGAGGACGAACATCTGTTGCTACTGGTGGCATTCTAGCATATCCCACGTTTTCGCCTGATGCTGTCAGATGTTCTGCAGGACTTCGGGACCATTGCAGGCCATTCTGGCCTGGCTGCTGTGGACTCAGCATCTCACACAGTGCTGCGTATCGCTGTGTAGACCAGTGAAACAAGCCTCTGCTTTCTTAGTAGCATCAGCTCTGATCAAATGCTTACCAGACCCTATACCCTGCACAAGGCACTGGCACTGTGCACACAAAACTCAAAGCCAATTTTTTAATTTTCTTTAAGAAAAACAGTGTGAACTTTGAGCATAGAAACATGTAAGGGATTTTCAACCATGATGTTAACTGATGTTACTCTCTTTCAAATTTGTTTTTCTGCTCTTGTTTTCCCAATATATTTCTGTCATGTATTTTTTAGTTACCTTCTATGTTCCAGTTGTGGTTCTGCTGATTAATAACACTTGTAGCTGTTGCAACTCTGAAATCGTTTAGTTGCTTTGCACGTTACGCTGGGCAGCTTTTTAGAGATACGTGGAAATAGTACTGAGAGTTTACAGTCATCAATCCCAATACTGCTGAACCGAATTTTATCGAGTTGCATTACAAGCTAAGCACTATTTATTCACTCCATGGTGCCGTGCAGTGAAAACAAAATTGTACCCCTCCTAGGTTAGCACATAATAGCCCTATCACATCCAACTGCACTTCTGCTGAGAAGGAAACCAACTATGCTGTGGGGGCTTGCCTCCCTGCACGCTCTTCCAGTGCCACCAGCAGTGGGACATGGAGATCTGCACTCCTGCCTCCAGGTTTCAGGACTAGTCCCTTATGAGTGTTCAGGACCATACTCAAACCTGCTGTGCGAGGTCAGTGACACTCCATGTACCCTCCTGGTAAAGATGAATATGCCTGTTAGGGTTGTGGACTGCTGCTTTATTAAAGCCAACAGAGGTATAACCACAACTTCAGCTTCAGTAATATCTGTAGTAGGTATCTCAATAGAAAAATGCAGCCTCTGTGCAGTATGCTACTGTGGAAACACACCTCTCCTTCTCACTGAAACTGCAGTTTGATATACAAAGCTTAAGTGACTTGGCTATAAAAGCAGTAATATTATTCTAAATTTGACACCCTCTAGATCATATCCTGGCCCATGCATCATGGAGGATATTTTGACTTTTTTTTTAAGATCTTCATGTGCTCACATTCAGGCATGATTTATCATGACAAATTGGGACTATGCAATTACTTCATGGAGAAAAATAGGGTT
This sequence comes from Pedionomus torquatus, assembly GCA_013398155.1. Classification (NCBI taxonomy): domain Eukaryota; kingdom Metazoa; phylum Chordata; class Aves; order Charadriiformes; family Pedionomidae; genus Pedionomus; species Pedionomus torquatus. The sequence continues at coordinate 89,919 of VZRU01005395.1, read as the reverse complement.
TTGGTACAATGCAATACAATTAGAGCATGACTGGCTTTCTCTGAATTGGTATACAATCTCCTTTTTTTTTAATTTGGAATTGAATAAAATGCCAATTTTGAATAATCAAGCCAATGATATATACTGTACCTACTTTGTAGCTGTTTATCATATAGCTTTCAGCTGCTATGATATGAATAAACCAGTCACAGCTTAATTAGGTTTGTCCATATTTGTGCATTTTGGTTCTGATACCCATTTTGCACTAGAATATAAATACCATTTATTATCATGGTTATCAAGCCTCACAGCTACAAACTCTAATAACTTTGAACTGGGAAAAATTGCTTTCAATTTCATGGTATGAAGTGTCAATGAAATATTTACAATATTTACTGTGTTTAATTATCTTTTTATTTATTATTGAAGATGAGGTGCTTGGCCTCACGTTTGTCAAAACAGAATTCATAAGCTTGCACAAGTTCCTAGGTAACTGAGTTCTGTCCCTGCCATTGCTGGCAATCATAACACATGATTTCATAAATTTATCAACTTCCATTTTAAAACTATTTAAGTAGTTTTCTCTTTACAATTACATTGGGAAATTTATTCCAAAATCTCAGTCTTTGGGTGATTAGACATTTAGTGATAGTCCGGATCATCCTGTACTCTGGAGACCTATGGAAACACAGATGTCAGAAGTCACCTCCTCTTTCAGTAAATACTCTGTGAGCAGAGTATTTCACCCATCGTTCCTAATATGGGAGCTATATAGAGATAAATTGCATGGTCATAGACTACTGTTCATTATAAGAAGCTATCTTAGGACCACAGGGTAATTCAGGTGAGAAGGGACCTCAAAAGTTCTGTAATCCTGCCTCCTGCCCAAGGCAGTATTGGTCATGGGGCCTCAACATGTTGCTCAGAGTTTTATCTCACCTGGCCTTACAAACCTCCAAAGGTAGAGATGCAGAACATGTCTGGACAGCCAGTGCTACAGCCTGACAACTGATTTCAGCTTTCTTTACAAATGATCTCGTTTCAATTAATGGCTGCTGTCCCTCATCCTCCCACCAAGAATCACTGAGAAGAGCTCATCTGTTCCATCTTCTGTCACCTCCCCATAGGTACTAGGTGGCTTCTATTGGGTTATTGTTCTCTCTACGAGCTGTCTTTTCACCTGGCTGAATAAGTCCCAATACTTGGCGTCCCTGCACAGGCCAAGTGCTCCATCCCCTGACCAACTTGATGACTTTTACTGGGCCAGTTGCTGTTTATTGATGTCTGTCTTAGACTTGAAGGCCCAAAATTGGATGCGGTATCCACATGTGACCTAATAAGTGCTGATTAGAGGAGGACAATCACTTGAATCCATATACCAGCTATGCTTCTGTCATTGAAGTCCAGGAGGCTGTTGCCCATCACTGCTGCCAGGTCATGCTACTGGCTGCTGTGTCCCAGGTCCCCAGGTCCTTTCTACAGAGCTACTGCCCAGTCTGGCAGCCCCCAGCCTATGGCACTGCAGGGGCTGCTTCTTTCACACGTGCAGAACTCAGCATTTGTCCTTTTGAATTTTGTAAGGGTTCCTATCATCTTATTCCTCCAGCCTCAGTCCCTCTGAATGGCAGCCCTATCGCTCAATACATTGAACCTGGTGTCATCTGCAGACTTAATGAGAGCACACTCCTCCAGCTTTTCCAGGTCACAGACAAAGCCATTAAACAGGACAGGTCCCAGGACAGACCTGTGATACCCAGACCCTACTCATCACAAGCAGGTACGGTCTGACCAGGAGCCATGACTCGCTGAGCCTCATTATCCAGACAGGCTTATACGCATCCAGTTGCCTGCCCATCTAGTCCATCATGTCCCAGTCTGGGCACAAAAAAACTGTGGGATCCTCTGTCAAAAGCCATGCTAAAAGCCGTGCAAAAGACAACCACTGCCCTCCTCTCAATCACAAATCAGTCATTTTACCATGGAAGGCCATCAGGTGGGTCAGGCACGGTTTGGTCTTGATCTATGCATGCTGACTGCTGCCAGTCACTGGAATGAGGGCATCTGGAACAACCACTGGAAATAAGGTTTTGGGATCCTGTTTCCTTTGTGTCTTTAGTTTTTGTCTTGCATGGCTAAATAACAGAAAAAAAAGTGGTCATCAACAAATCTAGACTTATGAAGGGTAGGAAAAAAGCAGCTCTGGAAGTTGGGAATTCACTTCATATTCAAGTTTGAGCGAGGCAAATGGAGGTGGAAGAACTTGGTGCAACACTTTATTTACATAAGTTTAGTCTTTGGGAGTGACTTCAGAAGAACACATTTGGAGTTGGAGATTCTCCCACCCAAACCCCAGGGAGCTGAGAATGTTCTTCATCCATCCAGCATGGTGTGCAGTGCTAAGGCTCTTGTCCTGAGCACTAATACAGTATTTCCTTAAAGAGAAAATGTAAATGCTGTCATTCGAGCATTAAGTCAGGGAGAAGCTTCTCTGCATAAATATGAAGGATGTGAAGACCCTGTCTGGAGTTTGAGAGGGCATGGTGCTCTTGCTGTAAAAAAAAAAGCAATTACTTTTCAAGACTTATATGTTAATGAGTAAATAAAATTTTCACTACATGCAGTAGAGTTTGCCCCCTCCCCAACATACAAATATTTGTCTATGAAAACCCCCAGACCTTTAAAATTGTTCTGAAATTAGAGATAGATAGTTCCTGAGGTGGTTTAACCCCTCCATTTCCTTTTTCTTGATAGAAAATTCGTAAATCAGTTGCGACTGCAATTTATCTGTCATTCTAGAGTTTGAAATAGTCTATGAAAAATACCAATTTGAATGACAAGACAGTTAATCTGTACATCAACATAAGCGTTAATTCTACTCTACATACTTAACCTTTCAGAGAGACAATGGTGAAACTAGATATGTCTTTTTTTAGAAGTGACATTTTAGTTTGTAATCTCTTAAACTGACAGGATTTTAAATATATGCTTTTGAGTAAGTGTTTTTGTTATTATTATTTATATAATGACATATCAGAGAATATGAGGAAAAATTTGAAACAGCTTCAAGTTCAGTTCTCTTAGTGGCAGGGAACATAGTTATTAGGTGAAACATAAATAGGTGGCCTTTTTTTGTGTTCCTCACCAAGAAACAGAATATTCATTGACATTTATATGGATACTTCAGCTGAATAAAGACAAACTCTGACTCCTTTCATGAACCATTTTATGACCTTTTAGCCTGCTTGTAGTATCTACTAGGTATATCAGTGTGTTAGGGGTACTCCATGTTATGCCAAGTGTATTAAATTAAGCCATTATAAGGAAAATTATAGTCTGAAAGGAACATACGGCACAGCTTCATTACACATATCTACATCATCAGGGCCCAGTGCATTGTTGCCTGCTTTCCTAGCTGCCTAAGAGCACAGAAACTATATGCTACTCTGCTTTAAGCATCCTCCATCACACAGGGATGTCTTTCGGCCCTCAAATATCTCCTCAACCAGCACCGTGGGCTATACTGTGCATTGCTGAAATCAGCAGCCCAAAGAATGAGTCTGTGAGTATGTAACCACTCAGGCAGTTTTCCAGACATTATTCTCACAGGGCACGTATGAAGGGCACTGCCTGACTTCCCAAGGGAACACATTAACGACAGAGAGTGCTCCCGTCTTGCTTGTCCCCCTCAGAAGCAGTCCCACCTGGGGCAGAGGGAAATGCTTGTGTACAGCTCCTGCAGCATCCCTGGTGTGTGAGATGCCTGCACAAGCCTCAGGCCCAAAAGTAGAGGGTAAAGACAACAGCCAAGTTGCTCCATGGGTTTCACGTGCTTTTGAAAGCTGCATGCAGCCCTGCTCTGCATACAGGAATGTCTGCATCTTCTTTTCATTCTCCAGAAGCCACAGGTAACTTTGACTCTCTTTGCACCAACCAGCAAAATCCATATTTAAGCATAATTAATAAATAAAGGTTTTGGGGCTGTGTAGATGGTTACGGTGCAAAGCACCTTTTCTCCAGCTCATCACCAAAGAATTGAGTGTTTCATCAAGCAATGGACTGCAGCCTCCTACACAGGACTCCTGAGTGGATGGTTTTCTACATATTCCTCTGCCCCTCAGCCCAATAATTTTATCCCGTTCCCTAGGCCTCTGCCAGATGTGACCGCTTTTCAAAACCTTGGTCTTTTAAAAGCATGGTCACTGTAAAAGGGAAGGGAAGCAGTTCATGTGAATGCTTTGTTTTCTGTTAAGGATTCCAGTCACTTCAGTGGGCTGGGTCCAGTCTCCATGACCCTGGTCCAAATACTACAGGACCCAATGGCAAAAAGTCACCTGGCTTAACTCAGGCACAGATTCAATGGGCAAAATGCCATAACTATTCTATATCTGGCTCTGTATTATGTTCCAGTAAGCTGTCCATCTTTCTTTCCTATGGAAAAAATAGACTCACACACACATACATTTTATAAACAAAAAAAAATTTCTCTGTATCTTCCTTGGTTTTGTATTTAGCTGAATGTTCCTTGTCTAAGAATTAGCTAAAAACAAGATTGCAAAATCTATGTGTCACGTAATATTGGCAAATAGTATTTATTTAGGAGTTATGTCTTCAAAGATCAGAAACATTAAAAAAAAAGCGCATTGATTTTGCAAACAAGCAGCCAGATTTGGATAATAGAGCACCTTTTTTTGTGAAGCAAGCCAGCTGTGAGTCCTTATCTTGCCTGTTCCAGAGGAAGAAAATGAAAAGTGGATTAACTAACATAATGAACATTTCAAAGGATATAAAGTAAAATCTGCTCTATGATGTAAGGCTGCGTTTCTTAGCTGAATTACCAGGCTGGAAGGGTCCGAAGGGACTCTTTTCTGCTGCCAAAGGGAAAGGACAAAGAACAGAAAGCAGAAACATGGACATGTACTGGGGGATTTACTGAAGACCCCACTACAGGATGGTAGTAGATGATCCACACTTACCACTCACTGTGGCTCAGTAACTCTCCATATGAAGTATTTGGGTTATTCTTCTCCATGTTATATCTCCAAAAGTATCAATAAGGTTTCTGTTTGCACATCACCTAGGACAAATATTTCCTAATCTATCAGTAGGGCTCCTGGGTCCTATCCTAAAGTAAAATAAATCCATTCCGTAGCAAGAATAAGGGTTAGTAAAGGATTTTACTGAATGGTAGTGATTTTTTTACGTGAACGGTAGTGTCTTTTGGTAGGGAAATAGAGAAAGGAAATCTCAATTAAAATGCAAGCTATAATTAGGACAATACGTTTGAAAAGATAAAATACTTCTTGCCTGAAGCTCAGTGGCCGTATTAAGAATTACAGTGTGAGATATTTGTTTTCAAGTAGCTGTCAACATACCATTTGTTTTCCACGCTTCTGGGATTAATATCTAATTATGGTGCATGGAGGAATTAAAAAGACTGAGTGCATTCCTACATGCATTCCTGCACCTGCCTCTCTCTCTGGATACAATCAGAATGCTTTTTTTTTTCACACAGAGGCTGTTTCACCCTGCTCCTGCACGTCTGTGCACCTTACAGCCCCTCCAGGATGTGTCTGACCCTGCCTCTCCTCAAAAGTCTGCCATGAGTGGGATTATCTGCTGCCATTCTCCACATCACACTTGCTAGCCTTTTGCTGCAACTTGCTGCTGCAGAGCAAGACTGTCACTTCTGGAAAGTTTCAAGCTCACCAATGGATCAGAACACCTGGTTTCAGGATAACCCATTAGCAAAAGATGACACAGTGCAGAGCAGTAAATTACTTGTTTCATTTCCAAAGTTGTAGTCACATCTCACTCTCAAGCGGACCCAACAGCATTATAAGGTAGCGGTAGTAATCACTGAA